>PVKA01040956.1:0-18399 GCA_004027165.1 Ctenomys sociabilis | reverse complement strand
CTCTTCTCTCCTGGAGCAATCACCCTTTGCCTGCTGCACCATCATTTAAGGGTATATGACACACATGTAGAAAGTCAAATATGAGAACTAATTTGTCAAAACTACAACTTCTGACTGCAGGAAAAAGGGCTTTTACAGAGTTAAAAATGAATATAAACTACTCTCTGCAGTTCAAGAAGGAATCAAAAGCAAAAAAGAGACTCATTCTTCCTGAGAATTCGGTCTTGGCCTCTTCATTAGTCACCACAGTTGCTGCCAACCGCAATGGCTTTACTCCCTGCTACTGAGTCATCTACTTCCAGCCAAGTGAGCAATTCCAGCTGGCCATTGCCTGGGTTCAGTCCCACAGGCCTCCTTCCATAATCCTGCTCTCTATTCTGGTCAGATGGCATTGCTAATATCCACCTGAGATGACTGCCAGCAATTCCTTCTGTGTTCTACATTTTGACTGAGGAAAAATTGAACTGTCAGCCCTAACAAGTGAGTTGCTAAGGCCCTTCCTAAAGGTCACTCCTCCTAGAAACTGAAAATCAGTTAAATGCTTCTCAAAGACATCAAAGAAAGGAAACAACCCATCAGTAACTGTTACCCAAAAACATGATAAAAGAAAAACATCTCATGTTCATAAGAAATCCAATTTGATAGATGACCATACCTTCTAGCTATGATTTATAAGGGCTAAGTATACAAAACCCAAACACCTCCTCTGCCCATGAGACACAAAGATACCTGACCATCCAGGACCACCTGAACCTAAACTGCTCCTCACTTGTTGGTCCCAGATAGATAGGATAAATTGAACTCTTATCAAATTGAGTCCCCAAGAGGCCATGGTCATTGCAAAAGTTGGGGCAATCCTACTACCTTCTGGTAAACAATGGAACATAACTCTCCCTCTTTGAAATATCCTCTGTCAAGCAGCTACCATCACCAGGGCAACTGGGATTCTTGCCTCTCCCCCCTTCTACCAGGCACAAACTTACATTCTAGGAGGACATCTTATCAAATATGAATTCCTATATTGGCCAGTCCATATGACACTTCTGGGAAGAGACCTCCTCTTCAAGTTAGCAGCAATCATCTTCTTTGCACCATAATGATTAGCCTCTCTCATTTAACCCTGAACCTTTCAACTTTGACTGTTCCCCAAGAGGAACATGATGCCTGCATCAGCCTAAGACAAATAAATGCAACCCTAAAGTTCTGAAAATTCTTCTCCCAGAAGTATGAGACAAGACTCACCTCTGCCACTGGCCATCAACCATGCTGCCTCACTTTGACCCATATTGTTGCCAGGTGTCTTGAGAAGCCCAAACTGGCATCTAGCCACACATCAGCCTGATAGACTGTTAATCACCTTGAGCAAGATCTCCATGCCACCAACGATGCAGCCATCGCCTTGCATTCTGTGGTTCCCAACCCATACACCATTTAAGACTGTTACTCAATTGTCACAAGGGTTTAGGAACTCTCCCACTATTGTGTGGAAGGCCCTAGCAATGGACTTTGCTCCAGGGCAGCCTGTTTGCTTGTCCTTTTTTTCTTTTTCTTTTTTCTTTCTTTTTTTTTTTTTTTTTTTTTTTGATGGAACCAGGGATTGAACTCAGGCCTTTGCACTTGCTGGGGAAGCGCTTATTCCACTGAGCCATATCCCTGGCCCCTTGCTTGTTCTTTTTGACTCCTTCATGGTCCCACAAGCAAACTGGGCCCCATGCCATGAGAACCTTAGCTACAAATTCAACTACACATCCAGAGGTTTCAAAACTGCAAAATGTTTGTAGACTGTCAAACTCCTGAAATACAACTCTCCTTCCTGTAAATATGAAGATCTCTGAACTTGTTGCTACCATAGTTGCCCTCCATATACATTGCCTCAGTCTTCTTCCACCCACAGCCTGCTGGTATACCTGCCTGAACCTAAAGAATGCTTTCTTCTACCTTCAATTGGCCTCTATCATCCAGCCCATCTTCACCTATAAATGGAAAGACACAACTCTTGCACGCAAAAATCAACTGAGCTGGACTCAACCTCCCTGAGTTTCAAAAACTTGTTTACCCTCTTTGGAGAAGCCTTTGTAGCTGACCTTGATAGTTTCCTAGCATGAAATATCATGAACTTCTAAGTTAGTACTCTCAAGTTTCCTGCTATAAAAGTTCTGTGGCAAGATCTGGCAGAAACAATGGAAATTATGCCAATTTCTTGGACCTGTGGGCTTCTATAGAATCTGTATCCTTGAGTTCACAAAACAATGAGGCTTAACTCAGATTGTCAGCCTTTGGGAGTGCCCAGTGGTCTTCATGGACAAATACTTGGATCCAATCGCTAAGGGCTTCCTTCCCACTTTGCCTTTGCAATCTAACAGACACTGTCCTTCTGATCAAGAAAGCTAAATGTAGGACTAGACCTAACTGTGCAGGTGTCACATACTACTGGACCTAGAAATAAGCCCCCTGACAGATGTCGAGTAAACCCTGTTTACAGAGGGAAGTAACTCTGTTAAGAATGGAGTTGGACAAGTTTGATATGTTATGCTCACCTTGCACAAAGCTCTCCCATTATTGTTTCCTGCTACTGTTTGGAAACCTGCCAATAATGCTATCAAGCTGGCACTCCTAAACCCCTTTGGGGATCTAATTGACTAAAACATGAACCTCATTCAGTAAATCTTTACTTGATGCTCCCTAAATATCAGAGCCAGACCTTCCCCCCCCCATTTTTTTTCTGATAGCTTAAACTGTAGTGCTGGCACCCATACCTCCACAGCTAGCTCATGCATCAACATCTGTGTCACTGGTCCAGACCTCATACAATACAGCAGACTCTCCCACTTAAAGATGTATGGATAGAATATACAGAGATGTATGGATAGATTATACAGAAATAGGAGAAATAAAACATAACCCTATAGAAACAGCTTTTAACCAATTAAAAGACCAGCTATACTTGTAGATATTCCTTCACTCATATAAACCACATATTGACAACGTCTTGTCTTCTGGGTTTCAGAAATACAGCCCTACATTCACTATTCCTGAGATTACCTGGATAGTTCCTCCAAGGCTCACTCATAGGAGACAACACACTCAGAGCCCTACTGATCACTCTGAATGCTGACCAGTTTATATGGGGCTGAAACCTGAGGACACTGTTCACATGATTGCTCCACATCTCAGTGCATTATTCCCTCTTGACTTTGGTGCCTTTTCAGGGTGCTTATCCCAGTCCTTGCTTTGCCTAAGCTCTATGGATGATTTTTGCCCAAGAGAATAGAAAATGATCAGTAAGACCCTTGGTGGAAATATTCAGTCTAGGTTAGGGCCCATCCTAGGACTCCTGGCATCCCCAGTGTTACTGCTTCTAGATGGACCTTATCTCAGAAGATCATATATAACAAGTTCATAAAATATTTGCTGAGAAAACCAAAAGAGAGGGTAAATATAGTAAAGACAGTGTCCCTCAAATTCTGTATACTTTTTTCTTAGAACTGGCTGGCCACTATGATGCATATCATAACAACCAACCCCCAACTGATAAGTCAGTATCCCTCTATACTTCTTGCTTGTACATCCCATATAAGCCCTAACCCACCCGAGACCAGGGCTTGATATTTTTTAAATGATTCCAATCAGTGCCTATGGACATAAATAAATCTACTTCCACATTCTATGTTCTGTTTTTGCTTTTCTGCTTGCTGTTGCAACTCCACTCTAGGAGTTTGAAAAGGAAAAACCTGAAAAATGGCTGAATATTTTAAAAGGAAATTATATTAACAGTACTTTTGGTGCGTTAGAGTTGTGTCTGAAGATATTTACTTGAAAGTCACCAAAACTAGTTTTCATTTTAATATAATTTCATTGTTTTGTTAATGTTTTCTTTTTATTAAAATGATATAAAATAACTAAACAAAGTTAAAGTCATGGACCAAAAAATACAATAATCCATAATTTCAAACACACTTCCGTATCGTGAGTAAAGAGACACAGCCCCTAGCACCAGACATTAAAAAAAAAAAAAAAAAAAAAAAAACATTTTTGCTCTAAATAAAAAAAAAAACTTCAAGAAACATCTCAATATTTCAGAAATACACCTCTAAGATTGTTGGAAATACTTTTTCTCTAAAATAACTGAAAAATGAAATACATGGAATTAAGTATCCTCTACCACTTTTAATGTAATCTTTTGGGGTTTTTTAATTTTGTTGTCCTTTTTTTTTATTTATGTATTTGATACAGGGTCCCACTATGCAGTTTGGACTCATACTGATCCACCTGATTTCAGCCTCCCCAGCACTAAAATTACAGGTGTGTACCACCATGCCCAGACTCTATTTTAACATTTTTATTTCTCCAAATTTATGGTTTATTTTTGAACACTGAATCTTTTCATGTTGAAATTTGAGCTTTAACATTTGATCTTTTCTTACACAACAAATCTTTTGTTCCTCATTTCCAAATTGTAAAGATGAAAAGCCCATTATTGTTGGGGCATTCACAAGATCACATAAAATAAGCCAAGTGCACTGCAATTACAGATGAAATCATTTACTTATGGCAACATTAATATAGAGGTGGAAAAAATCTGAAACTTATGGTGCTACAGCTCAGACTTCACTCTAATGTTACAAGTTTAATATTTTTCTTCTTTTAGTAAGCAAAATACTTCTCAATTTTGTTCTAGTAAAATAATATATTCTCATGGGACTAAATTTTTAAATGTCATTTAAAAATCTATATGAAATTTTTTGAACATGGTAATTTATTTTATGTAATTTAAATCCATTGTTTAAAAATTTTTAGAAGGCTCATTAAAAAACATTTGAAAATACATTTTTCTGACTTAATGGTGATCACTTAAAATAAGCAAGTCAATATTTTTGAACCATCCATGATGCTGACTTTAAATCTTAAATTTCAAAACATATTCACTATATAGCACAACACACTGCTGAGCAATAAAATTAGCTTCCCTCTGATAACAGACTACATGTAGATCATTCATTGTATGGCCCTCCAGTTATTCAAATTAACAAATTCAAACTGAGCTAAAGATATAAGAGTGAGGGGCCAGGGAGATGGCTCAGTGGAATAAGCGTTTCCTGGGGAAGCGCAAGGTCCTGAGTTCAATCCCTGGTTCCACAAAAAAAAAAATTAAAACAGCACTAAGATACCATCTCACCCCAGAAAGAATGGCTATCATAAAGAAATCAACCAACAACAAATGTTGGACACGTTGTGGGGAAAAGGGAACACTTCTCCACTGCTGGTGGGAATGTAGACTGGTGCAACCATTATGGAAATCAGTGGGGAGACTCCTTAAGAAACTAGGACTAGAAATCCCATTCAAGCCAGCTATACCCCTACTAGGAATTTTCCCAGAGGAACTGAAAACATATCATAGTGATATATGTTTACCTATATTTATAACAGTATAATTTGTGACAGCCAAATCGTGGAAACAACCAAGATGCCCATCACATAAGGAATGATTGAAAAAGATGTGGTATTTTTATACAATGGAGTATTACTCAGCTGTAAAGAATGATAAACTCAAAGCCTTCATATTTAAGTGGATGCCATATGAAGACATACTTATCAGCAAAATAAACCAGGCCCACATGTGTAAATATCATATAGTCTCCCTAGTATAATAGCTTAAATGAACAAGTACAATTAGAGAGCTATAACACAATTAAAAGGAAAGCAAGAACTTGAGGATTGGACAATGAGGAGAGGGCAAGGAGAAATGCTGAGAAACATGACAGAGGCAAGACCATTCTCTTATACACACTAGATGGGTAAGACAATGATCCTGAGAAACATCAGGAGATTTTTAAAATTTGCAGTTAAGTGGTAGGATTCTCACCCCAACTAACTATATATGCTGATACCTGTGAACCAAGCAACTGCACTGAATTTAACAAAGTGTAATAGAAGGATCACACTCCAGATGCCTGCCATTCTGGTCTTCTAAATATGTACTTCTTGTCATGACATACCAGCCATTACTATACTGCCCTTTTTTAAAGAGTAGTAAATGAAAAATAAGACAAAAGAAAGTCACAAGACAGTCATGCTACAATGCTAGTATGCTGTATATGGATGGATTTCTAAATATCTATGTAAATACATGTGTGTTCATTCCTAAAAAAATAAAATGAAAAATAAACTCATGTGTCTCAGAAAAAAAAAAAGACCTAAGACTGAAATAGAACGTGCTTCAACTGCAAAGCTACTTTTAGGGCTGTTTTCTCTAAAGAATTTGTAGAAGTTCTTAATTCAATTTGTTAATTTTTATTTTAATTCTGATATATAAGCATGAGTCATTTTTAAATACAAGGATAAGATACCACATAAGATGATATACCAGATGTCCCAGACTTCTTAAGCAGGTTTCTATCAGGCCTATTACAAACAGACAGGCAAAGGAAGCAAATGATCCAAATAACTTCACTTCCTTTAACAATTACAATGTAGAATTAGTTTAAAATTATGTATTTTTAAGTAGGGCAATTACCTTGAGAACCAGCAGGAATTGTTCTTAAACTTTAATCTCACTACTATTTTTAGTATGCAGTGTTTGACTGCATACTATATGATCTAATGAAACAGAAACATTCTCCAGGTATTTGGCAGAGCACAGGCAATCAGATTTCATGATAACAAGGAGACTCACCATCTTTTAGATTCATATCTTTGACAGTTATTTCGAGGGACCAACATAGAGGCTTTTGATTTTTTTTTTTTTTTTTTGTCTAACAATATCACGCTTTTATTTTCTGGTTGGAATTTCATCAATACAAAGGTCTTCATCCCATGATTTAATTATTTTCAAATACCTTAAATATCAGAGGAGTTTCTGTCATTGTAATAAGATTAGAAAATAAATCACTGACCAGTGTTTAATGTTTTTGAATATGGTAATTAGACTTACACAATGAAGGTGCTAGCCATTCTCACAATTGTTTCTTGAATTGCGTTTTCATTTCCTTGAGCCTATCAAACTACATTAACAGACTGAGGCACCATTGTACTTGAAAGATTCCCTCACTTGATGAGAAGATTCTATCGCTTAACAATTTCTGTTTCTTTGTATTTACTGCCCTTTATTTCCTTATTAACTAACCTTTTAAAGATACTCTTAAGGATGCCTTCACATGTTAATTTGGCTGCTATTAATGATGAGAATTTGTATTACTTGCTGAAAATTTCATACCTACTAACTTTGGGGTTCTCTATATGACAAAATAACCCTTATCCATAACACTAAATCCTACAAATGCTGATGCATTTGCATATCTTTAGGATAAACAGTTTAGAGTTAAGAACTATGGTGAACTATGGTGGCCTGTGGGACCCTGTCTGGCTGATTACTAGGAGCTTAAAAATGCCAAAATGCAGGAACAAAATGCAATCTTAACCTTCTAACCCACACAGAATTAATGCAATCTACAAAGACATATAGGAACTTGGAAATCACACATCTGAAATTTTTAAAATGATAGCAACTGAAGTAAAGAAACAAGTCCATCAGGCTATAGGAAAAATAAGAACAGAAATGATCTCTCTTTTGGAACGGACATTTCTGTTCCAAAAAGAACGGACAACAATCATGAAAGAATTGCTCAGCACAGCTAAAGAAGACACAGATGGAAAAATAAAGGAGAATAGAAAAATGAGGGAAACACTGAATGAACAATACAGCAAAGAATTAGAATGCATGAAACAGATTCAAACAGGTATCCAGGAATTAAGAGTGTCATTGAAGGGGCTGGGGAGATGGCTCAGTAGAATAAGTGCTTCCTTAGCAAGCACAAGAGAGAGAGAGAGAGAGAGAGAGAGAGAGAGAGAGAGAGAGAGAGACCTTCATTGAAAGCTAGATGAAACTGAAAACAGACTTTCAGACCTTGAAGACAATGCTGCAGCTAATGAGCCTGAAATAAAATACCTCTTAAAACTAACAAGGAACCAGGAAATAAAAATTAAGCAGCTACAAGATGATGCAAATAAAAAGTAATATAAGAATAGGTGTCAATGAAGCAGTGGGAGACAGCACAAATGACATAAAAAGATTATTTGCAGAAGTACTAGCAGAAAATTTTCCAAACATGAGAAAAGAAACTGACATACATATAAGTGAGGCAGATAGAACTTCACACAGCTATAATTATAATATATCTACATATAGACACATAACAACAAAGATCTCAGAAATTCAGCAAAAGAATTGAATATTAAAAGGTGCTAGAGAGAAGACACAGATCACCTATAATGGAAAGCCCATCAGAATTATGGTAGATTTCTCAACACAAACCAAATCACATCAAGAAGAGCTTGGAGTGAAGTATTTCAGGTCCTAAAAGAATATAACTTCTAACCCAGATTGATGTAGCTTGCAAATTTATCAAATTCAGTGGTGAAATAAGATCCTTTCATGACAAAGAATAATTGAAGAAATGCATGACTACCAAATCAACCCCCAAAAGAGTGGTGACAGATATTCTAGAAAGAGAGAGAAATGATCAAAGCTTCAAGAAAACAGAAAGGAACCAGCAAACAAAGTAATGAAAAAGAGGGGAAAAGTACGGAACAGTAGCAGGAAAATAACATCACAAAGATAAGCCAATATGTAACAGTTACAACCTGCAGTGTAAATGGCCTCAATGATCAAATCAAAAGAAACACACTAGCAGACTGGAGAAAGAAACAAAATCCAACAATATGCTGCATACAAGAAACACTTTTAATTCCAAAGGAAATTCACAAACTAAAAGTCAAAGGATTAAAAACAATCCTCCAAGCCATAGGAAATCAGAAAAAAAGTAGGAGTAGTTATCCTGGCTACTAACAATGTCAACTTCAAACCAAAAATTATTCAAAGCAATAAAGAAGGTCACATACTGGTTAAGGGAAAACTCATCAAGGAAGAGACAGCCATTATAAATATATATATGCGCCCAATGTAGAAGCACCCACCTACATAAAACAAATTTTAATAGACATGAAAAATCAAATGGGCAACAATACAGCAGTAATGGGGAAATGTAACATGCCACTGTCACAAAGAAATAGATCAACTAGACAAAAAATCAACAAAGAAATAACAGAACAAAACCAAACTTGTGAAGAAATTGACTTGGTAGGCCTTTACAGAGTGTTTCACCCAGCAAAAACAATATATATATATTTCTCAGCTGCATATGGGACATTCTCCAAAATAGACCATATACCAGCACACAGAACATTCTTAAGTAAATACAAAGGAATTGAATCATCCCATGCATATTATTGAACTCAGTGCAATAGAACAGCAAATTATTGACAAAAAACTACATAACCACCATAAACACATGAAAATTAAATAACAACCTCCTAAACAACCAGTGGGTCACAGATAAAATTAAAGAAGAAATTAAAAGATATTTGTAATCAAAAGAAAAAAGATACAACTTAGCATACCCTGTGGGATGCAATGAAAGCTCTCTTAACAGGGACCTTTATAGCATTAAAAATTCACACATTAGTAAAACAGAATAAGGCAAATAAACAATCTTCTGATGTATTTCAATCTTCTACAGAAGAACAAGTCAAGCACAAAGCACAAAGAAGGCAGGAAATATAAAGATTAGAGCAGAAATTAATGTATGGGAGATGAAGAAAATAATACAAAGAATAAATGAATCAAAGAGTTGGTTATTTGAAAGAATAAATAAAATTGACAGACCTCTAAGTCATCTAATCAAAAAAGTAAACAAAAAAACAAAATTCATGCAACAAAGAATAAAAAGGGTGATATCACTACAGATCCTAGAAAAATTGAGAAGATCATCAATACCTATTTCCAAAATATTGACTTTCACCTAGATACATATGAAATGCCAAAGCTGAGTCGAGAAGATACACAAACTCTGAATAACCCAATAATGAGAAATGACATTGACAATGTAATAAAAAACCTACCAACAAAGAAAAGCCTAGGTCCTGATGTATTCACCGCAGAATTCTACAAGAAATTTAGAGACAATTTAATGTCAACTTTTCACAAACTCTTCAGTGAAATTGAAAGAGAAGCTATTCTCCCAAGCTCATTCATGGAGGCAAGTATTACTCTAATTTCAAAACCCAAGAAAGGTTCAACTAATAAAGAGAACTGCAGGCCAATCTCCCTAGTGAATATAGATGCAAAATTACTCAATAAAATATTATCAAACAGAACGCAGCAAATCATAAAAAAGATTATGCATCACGATCAAGTGGGATTCATTCAGGAATGCAGGAATGGTTCAACATGTGCAAATCTATAAATATAGTACACCACATCAATAGAACAGAGAACAAAAGCTATATGATCATATCAAAAGATGCAGAAAAGGCTTTTGAAAAAGTCCAACACTCATTCATGAAAGAAAAACTCTACAAAAAGTTACAATAGATAGTCTATATCTAAACCTGATAAAACCCATCTATGAGAAACCAATAGCTAACATACTAAATGGGAAAACTGAAGTCCTATACTTTAAAATCAAGGACAAGATAAAGCTTTCCATTGTCCAAATTCTTATTCAATATATTTCGGGAAACCTAAGCCAGAACAATTAGATAAGAGAGAGAAACAGAGGGCTCGCCAGATAGCTTAGAGGACTAAAGCACATGCTTAGGCAGACCATGGTTCGATCCCTAGTGTGCCATGATGCCCCCCCTGGGGTGCACTGAGATGGTGATTGAGGCTGGGCATGGTGGCACATGCATGTAATCCCAGTGCTTGAGAGGCTGAAAATATGAGAATCACTACAAGTCTGATCTACATAGTGAGACTCTGTAGACCCTGTACAAAATGCAAAGAGAGAGAGAGACAGAGACAGAAACAGAGCAATGGAATAAGGATTGGAAAAGAAGGATAATTATTGACACTTTCAGATGACATGATAATCTACATAGAGGACTCCAAAAGCTGCATGAAGATTCTTGTAGATGTAATCACAAATTCAACAACATATCAGGATACAAAGTCAATAACCAAAAATCAGTAGCACTTTTATACACAATGAACATGCTAAGTGTGTAATTAGGGAAACTGAGCCTTTCACAAAATCATCCAAAAAATGAAATACTTATGAATTAGTTTCACAAAGGATGTAAAAGATTTATACAGTAAAAATTATGGTACTCTGAGAAAAGAGATTGAAGAGGATTTGAGAAAATGGCAAGCTATCTCCTGGATAGGAAGAAACAACACTGTAAAAATGGCCATACTTCCAAAACTGTTATACAGATTTAATGCAATCCTAATTAAAATACCATTAGTGTACCTCATACAGCTAGAAAAAAAATTTTCCTCAAATTCATTTGGAACCAGAAGAGACCCAGAATATCAAAAGAAATCCAGAGAAACAGGAAAGGCAGGAGATATCATGTTCTCTGACTTTATATTGTAAAGCTACTGTAATAAAATTAGTATGTTACTGGAATAAAGACAAACATGAGGATCAATGTAACAGATCAGAAGATACAGACACCGCTGCAAACACACTCAGCCACCTTATCTTTGCCAAAGTTTCCAAACATACTGACTGGAAGAAAGATAGCCTCTTTAGTATATGGTACTAGAAAAACTGGTGTTCCACATGCTAAAGGCTAAAACTATTGTATGCCTATCACCATGCACAAAGACACAGTCAAAATGGATCAAACATTTAAATATTAAAACAGAAACACTACATCTTCTGAAGGAAAATGTAGGTAGAAATCTTAAAGACATAGGGGTAGAGAGTTCATAAAAAAAACAAAACTGCATGGGAAATACTTCAAAGAATCAACAACTGAGTTCTCATCTTTTTGAAAAGTTCCTACATTTCAAAGCAAATCTCCAACAGATTAAAAGGTAAACCGACAAACTGGGAAAAATATAAAGCTGACTCTATATCAGGGGCCTTCTATCTAGAACATATAAAGAAGTTTTAAAAAATCAGACACCCCAAATTCAGAGACACAATCCAAAAATGGGTATTTGAGATGAATATACACTTCTCAGAGGAAGAAATACAAATGGCAATTAAATGTATGAAAAAATATACAACACCATTGGCCTTTTTTTATTAGTAGTAGTACAAAGCTTCATTCTCAATGAACTGGGAGAAGGCAGCTGTATATCTATCCTAACTCTCTTGTGCATATATATACACTTTTTCTCTTTTTTTCATAACAAAATGGTCCTTTATTTACATTTTTGTGAAGTTAATAACACATGACACTAGATTGCCTAGCGACTAATAGCTAACCTTAACCAGACAAGATGTTCATCTCAGGAGTAAGGTAGCTGGTTTGCTTTAGGCACTGCGCCAAGTCCCACCTACATGTATTTGATTGGTTTCTTAGCTTCGTGGATCTCAACATATCCCCCTTTTTTGTTTTGTTTTGTCAGAGATGGGTGTTCCACTGCAGTTAGCAAAGCTGTATTTGGAGAAGTTTTAAAAGACCTAAAGTGAGAAGGATTTTTGGTTTGATTTGGTTGAGTTTCTTGTTTTGTTTGTTGGTTTGTTTTGTTTTGCTTTGCTTTGCTTTGTTGGCTAGCTCAGGCTGCCTTAAGGGCTAGTATGATATGGCATTTGGAGCTGGGGATCGAACTGAGGGCGCCTGCACCTGACTGGCTTGCCCAAGCAAGTGCTTTAAACAACTGAGCTAGCTGGCAAGCCCCCTGGTCTTTCAAGAAATGCAAATTAAAACAACCCTGAGATTCCATTTCACCCCAGAAAGATTGGCTAACATCAAGAAGTGAGCCAATAACAAATGCTAGAGAGGCTGTGTAGGAAAAGGAACTCTTCTGCACTGTTGGTGGGAGTGCAGACTGATACAACCACTGTGGAAATCAGTGTGAAGATTCCTTAAAAAGCTAGAAATGGAGATCCCATTCAAGCTAGCTATTCCCCTCCTATGTATTTTTCCAGAAGAACTGAAAACCTCATGCCACATCAATACATGTGTACCCATGTTTATAGCAGTATAGTTTATCATAGCTAAATCCTGGCAACACCCCGATGTCCACCAACTGCAGAATGGATAAAGAAGATGTAGGCTTTTTTTTTTACACAATTGAGTATTATTCAGCTACAAAACAGGATAAATTTGAGTCATTTTTTTCTGTAAACGTATGCAATTAGAGAACACACTCTTATGTGGAGTAAATCAGACTTGCATGTGCAAACATCGTGTTGTCTCCTTAGTGTGAGAACCTGAAAGAAAAATGGCATTGGAAGGATACAATAGATATTGGGAAAAGAGAATCAATTTATTCAAAAGGAAAGAGTTCCTGAGTCGAGGAATGATCAGAGAGGGAGTGAGAGAAAGAGATTTATATCTGTATATAAGCTGTATACAATTGTTTGGACAATTGTACTGTGCATTTCTGCTGGTCTATGGAAAGGAGCAGTTAGTTTAATTTGTTTTATCTCCTTTTTAAATTGTTTCTTCTTTTGTCTACTTAATTTCTTATACATTTCTTTTTTTCTTATTTCAATTTTACATACATATATCTGGGAATATGAATAACTGGTTGGAAGACAATACTATGTGTTACAACAAATACTGTTAAATTCATATTACTCTGTTAAGTGAAATTCTGCATCACTTGTAATTTTTTAAAAGTCTAACTTGTACTTTTAAATTAAAAAATAAAAAGTAACTCAAAGTTTGTGAAAAGTGCCATTTAAAAAATAATATTTTCTTCTCTTTACCACTTGACCTGTAAAGCAGGTAAAAGAAGGAAGCTCAGAAACATAATTTAGTAGTACATCATTTGTTTAGTATGCACAAGGCTCGAGTTTGATCCCCATCAATAGTAACAAAACAAAAACAGGTAACTAGCAATGTTGTTCTCACTGGTAATATCTATTAATCTTAGTTTCCTCTTCTGATTCAAATGCATTGTGAAGACATCCTATAAAGTATTTTCTCATGTATAGAATTATAAATGCACCATATCTCAAATTTTTCATTTTACTAATAAACAACAAAGAACTTGAGAGTGAATACAACAACTCATTGAAAAATAATGAATTTGTAATTCAATATTAACATAACAGACTAGTCTTAATTAGCTACTCATTGATTCCTAATTCTACTGTCACATAAACATGTTATCTAAAAGCAGGTATTCAAAAATAAGAGTATAGGAGATATTTTTACAGCAATATCTGCCTTGTGCCTCCAGGACATTAGAGATTTAAAAAAATTCTTTGAACTGGTCTCATGCTCATGAATTGAACTATGCTTATTATTTTCTTCATGTAGGAACTGAAGTGCATTTCAATATAGTCTGTCAAACAGGTGATACTGTTTGTCATCATTGCTCCCTTACTATCAACCTCTAATTGGACCTTGCAAGTACATTATCTCCAAGTTAATGTTGTACCAAATGTGCCTGTAACAGTTGAAAGTTGTGATCGGAAGACACAGATCACATCACTAATTTGAACTGGAAAATTTTAATATAAATTACTGTTAACTAAAATCAAATGGAAGAATTGATATGTGAGTTGCAAAAATACAAAGGCAGGTGAATTGGGAGTCTTGCCAACTTCGTAAGATAAAAGTTAGAGCACTGTTTGGTATAGAATGGGACCTTGAAACTTGGAATGAAAGTGTGTACTTGAACATATACAAACTGAGAATCTTAAACAGCATCAGTATTAGCCTTCCTATAAGAATTAGTTTTCTCTCTCTTGTGCAAGGAAAATAGGTTTCTTTTACTTTTAAACCCTGTGATACACTTACATGAGACAGATGCCTTACTAAGAGATACACATTATGTTCAAGATGCATGTAAACTGCCTCTTCCCACTGAAACAACACATAGTCAAATTTCAACTTTTACTACAGGATCTAAGGCTGCACAAGACTTTGTACAAATTGCACAAGGATGATAAGATATTTGGCCAAATCCTGGAGAATATAGAGAATATCTTTAAGGGTACTATACAAAGGAATACAGATTACAGGAACATATCTGGGTCAGTTATTTAATAAGAATGCACTTAGATATTATTTAAGTTTTAATGTTTCAGCTCATGCATCTAGAAGTTGGTCTGTTGGCTGAATGAAATTTTGATATTGGTGACCTATACTTAATGAGGTTGAGATAACAGAATTTCCTTGGTGTGGTGTAAAGGAATGAATATACAGATTTAGCAAGATAAGAATGCTAGAATAGGGCCAGCCAGATAGCTAAGCTGACTGAAGTGCCTGCTTAGGCAGAGCACAGCGGCTGGGGTTCAGTCCCAGGCATGCCATGCCAACCCTGCCCCCAGTGTACACTGAGACAGGGATTGAGACTAGGAGTGGTGGAATACACCTGTAATTCCAGCACTTGGGAGGCTGAAAAAAAGGAAAATCACTGAGGTCTGATCTATGCAGTGAGACTGTGTAATAATACATTAAAAAAGAATGCTAGAATAAATCACTGTGTGTAATCTATACATACATTCACACACACAGGCATATATGTATGTCAAATACTGTTAGTCCCAGGAGAAGACTCAGAAAACATTTTTTTCAGTAAGAAACACACCAGTGTGAAATGTAGCACAAACTGAGAGCTACTACTTTACTGACAAAGACATGAATGCCCAGAATATTTTGCCTGTTAATGCTTCATATTTTCCCTAGGAATAAAGTATCCTGCTACAATATTGTTTGATCTGTAAATAAGAAAAGAAAGTATCTTCCTGATTTTCACAGGTGAAAGCTAGACTTGAATTGCTGTAGTGGAGAGCAACTGCCACTCATCCAGTTTTTAGACCTAAACCAATTTGTAAGGCCTTTTGTTTGAAAAGACCAGACCCTGTTGATAAAAGACTCTTTAGCACTGCTACCGTGCTAAATATATATTTCATATTTTCCACCAAAACTTCTCAAAAAGAAACTGAAACGATTTTAGTAGGATGGATCTGTGTTGAGACTAATTGTTTAGATACACTATCTAGAATAAAAGTAATTTTTTGCGGGGGGCCAGAACCGGAGAGTGAACTCAGGCCCTTGCACCTACCAGGGAAATGATTATTCCACTGAGCCATCTCCTCAGCCCCTAGAACAAATGTAATTTAGGAGATCTAAAGTGTCACCTCTATCTATTAGGCAAAGTGATGGCTTACAGTGGTAAAGAGATAAACAGAGGTGTCTATGTTTGACTCACAATGACCCCCATTGCACCATTTTATGTCAATAGCTACAGACTTTCTATGGAAAAAAGATTAAGAGAAATTTCATAACAAAATGATAGAATAACAACAGTTAATGAATTACATTTTGTTTCCTTAAAGGTGCTGCTCAGGGGACAAAACAAGGGCATAAAGATTTCTGCAATCAATATTAACCTAAATCTTCCTTTTCAATAATCTTAGAAACACTAATCATTTGACTGACTTCTGTTTTTTCTCTTTTCCTTACTGTCCTTTTCCCTTTCACCCATCCTAGTTTCTCTTTCCTTTTGAACAGTTTCTTCCCATTTCACAATTTCTAGTGTACATTTTAGACTTCATTAACTTCAATATACTATTGGCAAGTGGAAGGTCTCCAACACTGATTTTTTGTTTATAATAGTAGGAACTACCATTATAGGAAAGCTAGATGAGAGCTCTTTTATCAGAGTGTTAAACTAAAAACAACGCCATACCTAAACTACAGAGACTAACATTACCTTCAAAACTCAAAATGTGCAAGAATGGTGATTCAGATCATATTCCTAAGAAATGCAGTGACTTCTACTATGTAGAAGGCAAATGATTATTGGATTGTGATGATGAATTATGATAGACTTAATCAGATTGTGATTGAGTGTTGTGCTGTGTCATGCCAGCTACCAAGACCATGGCACACACACACCTACAATCTCAGCACCAGGGAGGGTGAGACAGGAGAATAACCATGATTCTGAGCTGTGTAGTGAGACCCTGCACCAAATAAATAAACAAATAAATAAATAAATATTAAAATAATTAAATTATAACGATGGAAAAAGACATACCATTTTAAACACTAATCAACTTCTCTTGTAATAGGGCAGCAACACGATGATATCTATAAACTAAGCAACTATATTGCAGACAGCAATGTGTAATACTAAAACACTATTTAAAATACCTGTCATTTTGGTCTTCTACATACATACTGTTTCTAATAAATCAACTATTGCTATACTCTCTTTAAAGTAAACATTTGTTTAAAAAGGGTAATAAAAGTAAATGAGAGACAAGAAAAAACATAAAAATAAACACTAATCAAAAGAAAGTTTGAATAGTTACATAAAGTGGGATATGTATAGTGATAAAGGATCTATTCTCCAAGAACAAATAAAAATCCTTAATGCATATTCACCTAAAAGAAGAGCCTCAAAATATAGAAAGCAAATGATCACAGGACTAGAACAAGAACTATTTTAATTTGCACATTTCCCCATCAGTAATTGACAAATGGAGTGGGCAGAAAACTAGTAAGAATAGTTGAACTGAAGAGACTGATCTATCAGCTGCACCTAAAGGACATTTATAGACTGCTTCATGTCACAAAAGTAGACTACACGCCCTGAAATATTCACCAAGACAGCTCCTGTGGACCACAAAACATACTTTAATAAAATGAAATTAATCATTTCTCAGCCTTTTGGCTAAGATGAAGTGTAAGATGAAATTAATAAGTGTAAGTGTCAATGTTTTCTGTAAAAAGTATACATATTATAGTCACACACATTTTAGTTTCAAGCATCTACTGTATTTAATTGAATAATGAGTTGTACTAAATTTAAAGGAGAAAGAAAATCAATGGTATGTTTCCTCCGTGGAGTGTACATGTACAATCTTTTAGAAAATAGCATTTTACAACTGGGATAGGGAATTTAGTTGGATAAGCAGCTCTGAACTTGAAAATGGAAAGATGTTTGATTCTTGTGTTATAAGCACGGTGCCATTTATTAAATAAACATGAGAAATGAGATATAAAATGTCTAGAATTCATGATAGTTTTTGAAATGAAATTTAAACATTTTCTATGAAGACTCTGAACTAAGCCATGTTAACTTATTTTCTAGTCTATTTGCTTTCTGGTCCTGCTATTTGGCGATATTATTTACCTACTGAAGTTTGGCTTCATTTTCCTTGAATTTTTTTATTTTCAATTTTACTTTACTTGTTTTGAAGAGTAAAAACAAAAGCAAGGTAATCCCAGCACTCGGGAGGCTGAGGCAGGAGGATTGTTGTGAGTTCGAGACCAGCCTGAGCTACAAAGTGAGCTTAAAGCCAGCCTGAACTGCATAGCGAGACCCTGTCTCAAAAAAGACCAAAAAAAAAAAAAAAAAAAAAAAAAAAAAAAAAAAAAAAAAAAAAAAAAAAAAAAAAAAAAAAAAAAAAAAAAAAA
>PVKA01040955.1:6262-18504 GCA_004027165.1 Ctenomys sociabilis | reverse complement strand
AAGAGCAGGTCACCTTCTGTCCTGGGCACTTGCTGACCTGGAAGGCCAGGACCAAAATATTGCTTGTCTTCTTACCTCAGTCACCTTTTTGGCTCTGGTCTTCAAAGCTCAGTTGCTGACCATGCAGAAGGATGAGTTACACCAGCACTGCAATGGGTGCAGCAGGCAGAAGTTTATGATCTGATCTAGCACCAAGCACGTTGAAATAGGAAACAGGACAGGGGACCGCTCCTTCTCAGCGCCACGGCTGTGGTAGAAGTTGAATCTGCAGAAGGTTAACAGCCGCCAACTGAAGCTGTGCCGAGAAAACTGGAGTTGATGGGCCGCTCAGCCCTTCAGCACAGCGCTTATGGTGGCCTGATTCTGCGAGGAGCACCGAGCTGGGCTAGGATCTCTGAATCATGTTCAAATGTTTAGCTTAGTACAGAGCAACTGAGTCAGTCAGTCACCTTCACCCAGTTACAAGATAGGAAACAACCCAGAGAGACTTTCCCTGGCTCTGTCGTCCTCCAGGGCATTGTGCAGAAGGGTGCGGCTGCCTGTAGACGCGAGTGAGAGTGGGAGCCTTCTCCTGAAGGCACCGGCTGGGGAGGCGCACGGCCGCTGCTGCTTGTGCTGCTTGTGCTGCTTGGACTAACATTCGCCTCCTTCCCATTTTTTCTTTTTGCCACAGCCTGTGATGTTCTTAAATCTGACTGGCTGCCAAGAGCTCTGCAAGTTTCCTTGAAAAGTGTCTTAACTATATTTAAGCAGCAAAAGAACAGATGTGTGTGTGTGTGTGTGTGTGTGTGTGTGTGTGTGTGTGTGTGTGTACTTAGTACAGGGTCTACAGGGTCTCACTACACAGACCAACTTGTAGTGATCCTCCTGTTTTCAGCCTCCCAAGCACTGGGATTATAGATGCCCGCCTCTGCTTCAAGTCTCAGTCACCATCTTTGTGTGTTCTGGGGATGGGGCCAGCATGGACACTGGCAATTGAGCCCCAGTCCTGTGCCTGCTTACGCAGGTGCTTTAGTCTGTTGAAGCATCTAGCTGGCCCAGAAGAACAAATTAACCACGTACTTATAATCTAAGATTTATAAAGCACAAGAATTGTTTGAAGCATATAAATTAAACAAAAGTACCCATTTAAACTGGACAGTGTTCAAGTATCATCGTAAAGGTGATCTCAGAGATGTGTAGAATTTTTTTAAAAAGTCCCTAGATGTGCCAGAGAAGGGAAAATCAAAACCCGTCAGGCTTAGCCCTCCATGTCCTAGTGCTGTACCAAAGCAAGTGTCCCAGTAAGCTGGGCTTTTCCAGTGGGGTGGGAAGCACAAGGGGCACCCCGAGAAGTGGGGGGAACCCGGCTTCTATTGGCTGGCCCGCAAAGAGCAGCTGTGTGCTCCGAACTCTGAGACCACAGGCTGGGTTAGGGAAGTTGTAAATAATCCGTGTCAGAAAGGGGGACCCTAACAAAGTAGCTACTTAAAGGTGACAGTTTACGGCTTTGGACTTCTGGTTGCCTTTAGCTGTTGGCCTTTGGCTGAGACCGCGGGGTCTGAAGCAGCTCGGATGGGAGAGGCAGGAGGTGGGGTGCTGCGAGGTGTGAGGTGTGTGAGGCGCCTGTGGTGGCAAGCAGCTGCGGTGGGAAAGGAGGGGCCAGCGAGGTTGGAGGCTGCTGCAGCCTCGCAGTACAACCAAAGCAGGAGCACGTGAGCAGCAGGACTGGGAGGGATTCGGCCGGCGGGGGTCAGGGCGGCTTACTTTTCTGTCTTGCTGGGAGCCAGCCCTGAGTATCAAGCCAGGACAAGAGGTTACTGGTTTGGTGGTGCCACCCCCTCCCTTGCTAGGAGGGGCTTCTGTTCTCTCGGGTGAGACCCCCCTCACGCCCTGTGCTCGCCCCTCTGTGGCTTGGGGTCACTGCCACAGGAAGGGGCAGACTCAGGCGAGAGGGCTAGAATCTGGCCCAAACAGGGATCTTGGTCCTTACTAGTTTCTCCTACAACTCTCGAATCCTTGCTTAAGCCATTGGAGATGTGAAAACATTCCAAAAATGCTCTGTCTTTAAATAGTTTTACAGGGATAGGATGGATAATTACTGGAGAGTTAAGTTTTTCCTCTTTTGAGAAAAAAAAATGGGTGCTGGGATTACAGATGAGCACTGCCATGGCCATCTCAGAGCTGAGGGGGAGTAAACAATTCTGTCTCCCCCTGATTTCTGTTTTCTGAGCCTTTTGATTGAGTTTGAAACCTGGTTTGAATACCAGCTCCACAGGTAGGCTTGTGTATGCTGCTTTTCCTCTGTGCATGACAGTAATGACCCACGTGTCTATGGCACAGACAAATGGCCAGTTTTTCCAGGGAGGCCTGCAGCCAGGAAAGGGGGCCTGCAGATTCTGCCGCCCGGCAGGTGTGGCTCCAGGCTGTCCATGCTGGTAAGGATGTGGCAAAGAGGCGCGCTCCCTTTGCCCCCTTTCAGGGTGCGCACAAGCCCTGCCGGTGTTTTCTCACCAAGCACAGTGTGTGGCCATAGAAACAGAACTTTGGTTGCTTCATGATGCTTCCAGGGGGGACTGACATGAGCGGTACCTGGGGGGCGAGCCCCAGGTGGGTGAGGCACGGGGGCTGGCAGAAAGCGCATTTCACGTCCCTGAAGTCCACTTAGTTGCTCAGCTAGGATGGAAGTAGCAGGCTTCTGGGGAAAGTGAAGCCCAAGCAAAGGGCTTCTTTCTTACAGGACTACAGTTTCGATCAGCCCTGTTCGTTGCACACATTAATGGTGATATTTCAACCCATGAACACAGTGTGTGTTTGTTGCTAACTCTGCGGCTTCTTTTCCCACTCTGGACCATTCATGCAGGTGGGTCCATTCTAGACACAGGCAGAGGCAGGAAGCTCTCCTCAGTGGCTCCTGCCAGAAGACAGCTCAGATGCAGCAGCGCTTCTCCCAGAGGCCTGTGTCTGGAGCGGGCTGGCCTGGAGCGGGTGCCATGCTTGCCTTCCTGTTGGGACAGGCACTGATGGGTGCTTGTTCATTATTATAGTGAGAGTATAAGAGCCCTTTGGCCCCAGAGAGCCAGGTGTCCTGGCCAGATGAAGCCTGCCTGTCTAGCTGCCCAGTGCTTGGGACGTGGCAGCCTGGTTGGGGAGCATGTGGTCCCCAGCACCGAGGCTGGCTCTTGTGCAGCAAGCAGCATATGATTGGGGGATAGTGGGCTCCCGCAGTCAGGGCGCAGGCTGGGACAGGCGGGTCAAGCCCGACCTCCTTTACCCCCTTCTCCCTGCCTGGTCTCCCTCTAATAACACGCGCTCAGGCTGACTTGTAGCTCCCCCATGAGGGTGGCATCCAGTGCCTGTTGTTCTGATTCAGGATTTTCGTGTAACGTGACGTCACCCCCAGCATGGGCTGCAGATGGCAGGGTTCCACCCTCCCGGTGGGCGCTGCTGCTGCTCCATGCGCCTGTACCCACTTGCTTTACCCCCTCACCCCCTCAGGATAGACAGCTAAGTTATTTAGAGATATAGCAGCTGGGTAGGACTGGCACCGAAAGTCAACAAACAAATAAGAACTCATTTGCATTCACTGAAGGTCAGGCTTCAAAACACAGATGAATGTGACCCACCACCTCCCTAGCGACCAACAGCACTGACTGATATTCTAACTAAGCACCAATCGCTGTGGAAGGGGGCTGAAGCTTCCCTAGCTCTTTCCCAGAAAGTCCTTATTTGTTCCAGTTAGGCTTGCTGTGTCACTGGCTTTCTGATTCAATTGCCACTTAATAAATGTTGTCTTATTGGTTGACTGTGGTGTTGTCCCTCCTCCCACTTACCTCGCTTATGGTTTGCCCTGTGACAGCCTCTTGAGAAGCGGGTTTGCTGGGCCACCTACCTACGACCCCTTGTGTCTTCTTACACAGAAACTTTCTTTCTCTCAATAAATATTTCTTGTTCTTAACCTCCATTGCTTCTAGAACTCGCTCTTAGATTTTAGAGGACCCAGACCTGGTGTGTGAGCCACCTTGCAGCTGCATTGGGGTTTATATTTCCCTTTTATTGTTCAGATTACTTGGAAGTCCTATTTCATTCCTGTCATACGCCTTCCGTCGCTCCGAGGTCTTTTACCCAATAGTTGGGTGGAGCTAAGAGCTTGCTTTTGTCTCATAGATTCTGGTTTGTGACTCATTTTGGTGGTCAAAAATCATCATCCTTGTTTGTCAATTACATATAATTTGAATTTTATGTCTTTCTTTTGTCTTTTTTAAAATTGTATTTTGTTAAAGATGATGATAAATGTAAAATGAGAACATGGGAAGATTATAACATTTCTTTAATGGGACACTTTATTCCTGCTTATTATGTTGAATTTCAACTTCGTTGCTGAATTTACTAGTATTCCTTGTTTGATCTGTTGAACTTTGACTGCAGTGTTAAGCAAAAGCTGTGTTGAACTGCCCCCTAGAGGACTTTCACATGAAATAAAGTAAAATGGGTCTTTTTATGAAATCTAATTCACATGTAGAAGCTATCACGCCCATGCATAAATCACAGCCCTTTCTGCCTGTGGGAAGAATGCATCAGCAGCTATTATGGCTTTCGGGACAGGTCTCACTGGTGGACTGGCCCTCACTGACCCACTCCACTCTCGCGCAAGTGCTGAGCAGGCCCTGCCGGCCTCCAGTACGGTCGGGCCTTCCAGGGCGGAGCAAGCAACCTGAGCGCTCCACATCGCCATCCCCACCTTTCCAGGCGAGAGCGGTCATTCATAGAAGGAAGTCGCAATTGTTCACCACGGGCACAAGGAAAGCCTTCTTTCTCTGGCCTCATTTCTGATCTTTCCCTGACATTTTTACTTTCCTTTATCAAGGCATGTAAGATTAGAGAGAAAGCAATCTTTCCTCCTGTCCAACCACTAAGAAAGTTTACGTTGAGCCCATAGAAAATGGGGATTTTCTTTTTTTTTTTTTTTTTGTCTTTTTGAGACAGGGTCTCACTATGCAGTTCAGGCTGGCCTTAAACTCACTTTGTAGCTCAGGCTGGTCTCGAACTCACAACAATCCTGCCTCAGCCTCCCAAGTGCTGGGATTACAGGCTTGCGCCACCACGCCCGGCTTCCTTTTTTTTTTTTGTCAAAATGGGGATTTTCTAATGCCAGTGTTAGGGAATCCACCTCAGATGAGGAATACACACGCTGCCTCTGAGTCAGAGGAGACACTGAAATTTCTCCCACTCAGCAGAAATATGAAAGTACGTCCCTGCTCAAGTGTCCTGGACAACAGTCTTCCTTGGGAGACTGAACCTGAGGCCCCATGGGGTGAGCTGATTTTCTGTTGAGGCCAAGAGAAGCTTCTCCTAAGATGACATCTATGGAACCAAAGCACATTTAGTTTATTTCTCTCTTTAACTTCATTTTTTATATAAATTTTAAGGTCAGTAGACCTTCAGGCCTCATGTTCGTCACCTGATAATTGTCACTGCAACACTCCAGTGGTAACTATTGACCCATTGATCCATTGCCCCTTTCTGCTCCTGGCAAAATTCTAGGGAACGTTCTTCCGCCCATCAGTATCTCCTCACTGGGGGTCCCTGCAGTCCTACAGGGCATCTCTTGGTGGTCCCTGGGAGAAAATGGCAAGGAGGTTTAGAAAATAAAGACAAGAGATATTAGCTGAGGTCATGTGGTGGGCCAGGTCTGATTGGAAAAGGACCCCGGAACAACCGTAGGGGCCTTTATGTATACCTCTGCAAAGTTGTAAGACACAAGGTTGCCTAGCAACTAATAGTGCACAATGCCATCTGTAGGTTGTTGACACAACTGTATGAGGGACCTCATCAAAGGTAGAGAATAAGGGGTCAAGAGTGAGAGCGCTACGAGTGGAAGCAGTGATGGAAGGATCTATTATGAACATTAGGTGGATCTGCTGTACATGGGAAGGAGTCATTAGGGCTGGAAGTGGCTTATGTGCAGTGAGCTGACTAAAGCGATGGGTGAGTGGACTGTGATGGGCTGTCCTGAAGTGAACTTTCTGCCTCTTGTGTCAGTGTGGCGGTGGCTGTGAGTGCACGGAGATGTGGAACTCAGGCAGGATGCCTTCCTCAGGACCACGGTAGCTCGGATGCCCTCCCACACATGACCAACTCCCAGCTCCAGCAGCTCCAGCAGTCAGAGACAATGAACAGTTCCTGGGATCCGTTCTTCTGTCTGTTTTGTGTTTCCCAATTGTGTCTGTGCTTTCAGATTGTGCCTGAATTTGTCATCTGGATTGGCAGATTGCTGGCAGTGCCATTCCTGCCTTTTTCCCCCTGTACATCACCCACACAGAGGTGCAGGGGCATCCAGAGCTGGCTCGGCTGTTGTGGACTGGCACAACCACAGCTACTGTTTCAAACCTCGTCATCTTGGCTTCTTGCTTGGGGTGTGCGCTGAAGAGGCGAATGCTCTTGCGAACTGCTGTGGTCACAGCCAGCAGCAAGCTGACTGCTGGAATGCAGGACCAAGAACTTGGACAGATTCAAAGGGGACCACGGGGTAAAGATGGAAGGGAAATTTTGTACCTTTCGTGAACTGAAATGGCCTGCTTTGGGGTAGGCTGGCTTCCGGAGGGAATGCCTGATCTTTATGGAACCAGCAGGGTGTGGGAGGGCGTTGGGATCAGTTTCCCCATATAGATTCCTGGCTCCATGTGGTCTGGACAATGCCTCGGTAGCTTAGGATGTGTGCTTGTGGGTTTCCAGATCGAGTTTAGTAATGCAGGAAAAGCCTTCTGAGCACAGCCCCCTTTGCCCTTGGCTCCTGGGGAGGATGACCTCACCTCTGGCCTCCTGGCACCCGCCCCCATCCTGCTGTTCCTGCAGAGCCTGCGGCTCACATCCCCTTACCTGTCTTGGCAGGCTGCCCCTGTCCTCGTGTCACAACAAAGTGAGGGGTGTTCCTGGGCTTCTGAGTCTGCAGCTTTCTGTTTCTCCTGCCATGGCAGGCAGCCCTCCCCAGGGCCTGTATGTGAATCAGAGGAGGAAGTCTCTTCCTCTGGTCTGGTCCCTGTCTTGTTCCTGTGGCAGGTAGCTGTGATGGGAGAGCAGATGGAACACCCAGTCCTCCTTGGTTTGTGACCCTTTTACTGACTTATATAACTGGAGGACACAGAATCCTCCCTTTCTGAGTAAGCTAGAGCCTTAACAACTTGCTTGACTTAGTGTTTAGAACTCGCCACCCCACTTGGGATGATTGCTAACAGTTGTGTTAGCCCCAGACGCACGTGAGCGTCCTTATACTATTAATAAGGCACGTGCCACCCAGTGGACCCTGCTGCCTGCCACAAGCTGCAGAAGTTAGAAGGGTTTGCAGGACTGAATTTGCCTCATTGTGTAGAAATTGCCCAGAAAGTGTTTCCCAGCAGAGAGGATGTGCAATGGGAATACAGACAGGAAACCAGAAGAGTGACGCTGGCAGCCTGTAGGAAAGAGGCCAGCTGGATCCAGGGAGAGAGGGAGAAAGGCGCACAGGGAAGAGGTCTTTGGGCTTCCCTGGATCCGGAGCAGCGTGCCTACTGCAAGGAGAAGGCACATTTCCAGTGAGAGTGTCCAAAGCACCTAAGAGGGGAAGGAAGGAATGCTGAGGATGGAATCAGAGGGATCTTCCAACTGAGAAGGTCGCAGGCCTCTGCATCTCAGCCCCGGGGAGCCCATGTTAACCTGCAAGGAGGGGCCGAGTCTGTTACATGTGTGCTAGACACGTGTGCGGATTTTGTCAGGGGTTACCCAGCTGGTCGCCACACTTGCAAACCAGGGAGGGCTCGCTGTTTCCACAGGTTTGAGCAGAAGACATCCCCCAGGGGTCTGGCAATTTGCGCACCCTCAGTAATAGCAAAGTTGATGGGAACACTTCGGGACAGCTCGTTGTCATCACACTGGGGTCTACACCTATCCTGGAAATCCCAAAAACACTGTGGAAAGGGAAGGGTTCAAGTACATAGCTGAATGTGTGAGCTGGAAGCTATGTAAAAAGAGGACGCAAAGATGCCGCCATCACTGAGCTTGGCGTTTTCCCAAATCTTCTATAAGAGAGCTCTGCTAATCAGCCTACAAAAAGTTCTGATTAATCTTTTTATAATTATGAACTTAAAAATTATGATAATTTAATTAGGTCAAAACATATTTGGGTGCACACTGATTTTATAAGCAAATTGTCTTGTGTGTGTTTTTGTTTGTTTCTCTCTGTCCAATCTGTGAACAGTTGTTTTACTTGAGCTTGACAAATTTTTCTTCTTTCTGGATTTTTGAAGTGTTTGGCTGTTTTAATTTGGTTTATAGATAAATGTCATCTACATTAAAGACATGCTTCCGCAGAGGTTGCCAGCTGGCCAAAATAATGTCAAACTGGTTTGATCAATGTGTTGTGCATTGCTGTTTATGTATTATAGCTTGAGAGTCTCATTTGTTTTGTGTGTAGTGAGTTAAGTGTTGGCATTGTATTTTCACGTGCTATAAAGTAGTTAAACAAAATCCCTTAGGGTGAGGTTACACTGTTGGACAGGACTCCATTTGATGACTAAAAAGCAGCTGCCTGGAATAGCATCAACCAGTTCTTGTTCCTTAGTAAGGAGCCCTGACAGACCCCACAGCCTCGTGGGAGACATCCTAGTAAATATTGCTCAAATATATCGTAGTGATAAGTTCACATTGGCTATTATCAGTGATAGGTTCTGGCCCTCGTACGAATTGCCGAATTATTGTGGTGGCCACCTATTGGCCAAGCCCTTAGACCACAGCTCATCTTCCCAGAGACCACCTCCCCGCTTCTTCTCCGACCCAGCCCAGGGCGCAACACCCTTTCACCTTTCCCGCCATCACAGGGAAGGGCCCAATCGGCTCCTCGGACATTTCTAAACATCCCCTCCAACTCCACCCCTGGCAAAAGCCCATAAAAGCTTCTGCTTTCTTTGTCCCAGGCCAGAGGATCTGCCCCACTTCCCTTGATCTTCGTGTCTTTGGAGTTTATAAGGGCTTCTCTTATCTTTCCTCTCTCTTTACTGTGCTGCTGAAAAGCCTATTAATCAAAAGGTTACATACTCAAAAATAAAACAATAAGGATTTCTGATTAAAAGATACTTTTGGTGCAAAACTAAATTAAGAAACAAAATAATGACAATTTGTTTTGCTAATCTCGTTGTGTGTTAAATGGATTCATACCTTCAAAATGTACAGTATTCTAAAATGTAAAACTAGGATTATTAGGCTGGGTGTGGTGGTGCATACCTGTAATCCCAGCACTTGGGAGGCTGAGGCAGGAGGATTATTGTGATTTCAAGACCAGCCTGAGCTACAAAGTGAACTTAAGGACAGCCTGAACCCTGTCTCAAAAAGAAACAAAAAACAAAAAACAAAAAACAAACAAAACAAAAAAACTAGGATTATTTACAACCATACATGTTTTTCAGATTTGGGCACATGCCTTTCTCTTGGGCTACAGATACTTTTTTTTTTTTTTTTTTTTTGGCGGAACTGGGGATTGAACTCAGGCACTTGTGCTTGCCAGGGAAGCGCTTATTCCACTGAGCCATCTCCCTGGCCTGATACTTGTAATAAGAGCTCATGTCAAGCCAACAGGAGATCATCAGTCCAATGCTAATTGTTAAACCAAAACATGTGTGACGTGCGCTCTGTATGTGCCATGACAGAGGCGCTTAGACAATAAATAGCTCAGATAATGTTACCAGTTTCCTTGATGACTTCCTATTAAAGGAATAATAAATTAAGCTAAAGTTTCTTATGTATCTACCAAATGATTCGCTCAAAGGCTGTTCTATTCCAAAACGGAGATTTAAATGTATTACAAAAATGTCATCACGACTTTTATGCTATGCTACTGTGTACAGTTACTGATGGCAAATATTCTCTGTAAAGTATCTCACTGTTGTCTGTTAACATTCTACAGAGACTCAACTGCTAGAACATCAATGCTTGGTAAGGAATAACAGTTTTGTAGCTATACTTTATATTACAAGGTGATTAATACTAAAATAAAATTTTAATAATTAAGTACATTGCTCTCACTATAAAGTAATGTCATTAATCTTTTCTTCTGAATATTCAACAACCGAGGTTTAGAGACCAAGAAATAGAAAGATAGGTAGGCTGAGAGGAGAGCCAGCCTTCTGGATCTGGTCTCCCGAGGTCAGCGAGGACCAAGGGTACAAGAGAACCTTTGCGGGGACATTCTGTAACTCAGCTGAGCTGCTGGCTTTCTGATCAAGGAAATTATAGGACCAGAGGAAAGCGACTCTGTGGTGTGCAGCGTGCCTCGGGAGCACCACCAGGAGAAGCGTGTCTCCCAAGCTTTCAACAAAGCAGCTTGGCCCAGCCACATCCATGACTTTTCCTGATGGCTGCACTGGCAGAAGTACCGAGGGGCACTGTGCTTGGTTCTAAGGTGTATCCTGAGGAGAGTTAACTGGCTTTGGTGGCACGGAGTTGATTTTAATTAATATATGTCTCATCTTAACTTGGTACTGGACATCCAGCAAAGAACTGTGGCCATAACGTGGATGAAGTTATGCCTTGTCTATCCTAACTGCAGTTAGGGGTAGCTTATCAGATAAACAATATGGTAGACAGCTAAGTTAGTCATGTAAGTATTACAGGCAATAGCCAGGGCTCACTAGCCCAAAAGACATCCAAGGAGATAAAACAGGATGGCCCGGCACAATTAATAATTTGGGGACAAGGGCATGTTTGTACATTAACAGGTCATAAAACATCATTGTGGCTGCATCCTCAGGCTGGTGGCCGTACAGAGAAGAGGTCTTTACCCACGTGAATTCTGCTGCTGCCACACCCTGCTCGACTCTACAACAGCCTGATCATACTAACGCGCTTACATTTACCTCCGGTCTGCCCGAGGTTGGGCCCCTGTCTGGAGATGCACGATCTGTAAGGGCGGGCTCCGCCTTGGCACCCCAGAGGCCGGGACAAGGCCGACATCAACAGCTGTTTATCTGGAGCTCCTGGAGGGCTTCCCTTGTTACCAGCCTGACTGGCCCGTGCTGCTAGCAATTGGCCTCCTAACTTTTGGGCCCTGACTCATTCAATAGATAAAAAGCAGGTCACAGAACACAGTACAGACGACAGTCCTGAAGGAAACTGCAAGTACGAGATGGCAGATGGGATGAAGGACTTGGCCTAAGAAAGGAAAATACAGCTTTGATAGTGCAATGATAGTCCAAAGAGACTCCCTTTCTTTTTAGCTCCATTTTGAGAGAGTGTCACTTAGGTTCGTTCAGACTGCAGATAACTCACCCCCTCACGCCCTCCCATGTAGCTAACCACAAACTGCTTAGGGAAAATCAGAGCCATAAAATAGGAACAAACAGACAGCTTGGGGAAGACGGCAAACACTCAACCACTCTGACACCGGACAGCAGGCAGCCATGGTGTCTGGGAAATGCATTCCAGCAGCCGTGCAGCATTCTGGGACAATTCCCGAAAATGAGGTAATGAGCTTGTGGCTACCACAAAAACCAGAAAAATACATGACCTGGAGGAAAAGACCAAATGGCTGGCATTGTTCGAAGTCCTGACTTGAGGATTCACGATGTTGTTCTCAGGCTCACACTAAAAGCTCTTTGTTCCACCCCCCCCTCTCCCTCTCGTGGGCGCTTGTCCTCACTGTCATCTGCTGTCACAGTAGATGCCACTCTGCGGAAGCTCTTGCCCCCAGATGTCTTTCTACACCTGAGATGGTCTTAGCCTTGAGCCCTACCAGAGTCACTCCTCTGTCCCTTCTCCACCCCCTTGGCCCTGAGATATAATGTAGTTTGCAATATGTTTTGTCCAATACAATTCTCTCCTTCGTGGTGGTGAACTTCAGGAACCAAGTGTGCAGAATGGCTAACTTCCCCTCCTGTGGACACTTCCAGATTTTTTTTTTTTTGCGGAACCAGGGATTGAACTCAGGCCCTTGCACTTGCCATGGAAACGCTTATTCCACTGAGCCATCTCCCTGGCCCAACACTTCTAGATTGAAACTGACCTTCTCTTATCTCTGGGCCATATTAAAAACAACTGGTAGCCGGGCGTGGTGGCGCAGGCCTGTAATCCCAGCACTAGGGAGGCTGAGGCAGGAGGATTGTTGTGAGTTCGAGACCAGCCTGAGCTACAAAGTGAGCTTAAGGCCAGCCTGAACTGCACAGTGAGACCCTGTCTCAAAAAGACAAAAAAAAAAAAAAAAAAAAAAAAAAAAAAAAAAAAAAAAAAAAAAAAAAAAA
>PVKA01040954.1:0-18464 GCA_004027165.1 Ctenomys sociabilis | reverse complement strand
TTTCAAGACACCTTAACAATACAGATTCGATAAATTAATACATTGCAGACTGTTTTCATAACGTTTTGGTATTGTACAAGGTGCATACATGATATTATATTTACAGATATTATTTTAGCAGATATCTCTTATCCGTGAATTAAGAGTGCAGCTGCTTACTTATTTTTTATACCTGAATTATATCAAAAATTCAATAATTATTTTCCTAGTGGATGACCGTAGTACTAGAAGCCAACATAATACCCTGTCCAACCACCATTAGTGCAGATCTTGCCTCTCATAGAATTATGTAGAAGCACAGCGTTATCTATCCCAACTGTACTGTCTATACACACCATTGTTGGATTCTTACTACTTTGTTTAGTGAAGTCTTATATATTCAATGCTGTTTTCTTCTATCACTGTTTTGTATTCTTTAAAAATAGTAATAAAAAGTGCAAAAAATAAAACAGAAACCCCATTTGATTCAGCTCTTCCCCTTCTAGGTATCTTCCCAAAGCATTAAAGACATTATATTACAGTAACTCATGAAAAGCTGTATTTAAGGCAGCACAACTTACTATAGCTAAATCATGGTCTTTGCCTAACTGTCCATCAGCTGATGTATGGATTCAGAAAATGTGGAATATTTACACAATGGAGTAGTCCTTGGCATAAGGAAGGACCAATTTGAGTCATTTATAAGAAAATGGATGAATACAGAAACTATAATAATAAGTTAAAGAAGTCAGTCACAAAGCATTAAATATTGCATGGTTTATTTAATATTAGAGATACAAAATATAAGAAAGTTTCAGAGTTAAATGAAAGACCTGTGTAAAAGAACTAGGAGGCAGACTCTGAAGAGATGGAAGAGAGAGAGGAGAGGAAAATGGGACAGAGAGATATAAACTATCAAGAGGAGCCAGGGAGACAGCTCAGTAGAATAAGCACTTGCCTGACAAGTACAAGATCCAGAGTTCAATCAGTGGTACTGAAAAAAAATAAATAAACAATTAAGATATGTATGTGTGGTACAATCCCTTAAACTGAATGTAATCACTATGTATCTCAAACATATACTAATAAAAATTGCTTGAAAAACAGCAAAAAGAACAAAAAAAGATTTCCAAGTTGTCTGTTGAACTAGCACATGTTTTCCTCTGTTTCCTATGCTCACTTCAATACCTACAGGATCTGAGTCAAGAAGCTATGGAGAAATTTCAAAGCCAGACTAGCACGTTCCACAGGTTCTGAGCAGTTGATGTGAATGACAAATATAGTTAAATAATCAACCCCATCTTTCTCATTACCAACTCCAAAGCAAACTGATAGAGTAGGAGAAAAAATCAAAAGAAAGCACCACTCTCTCCAAAGATCACTGTGTCCTACCAGCCATGAGTCAGCCACCACAAAGGCTGGCAAAGACGAGGTAGGAAACAGGAATCGCAACTTCCAGTAACTTAAAGCAGAAGTTTTATGTGATCTGCCTCAAACAGCAGTACAAGGCAGGAAATAGAAATGCTGCAAAGCATGGTGTTGGAAAAGAAGTTTTATGGCGAAAAAAATTACAACTGTTGATACTCATCCAGTTATGTTAAAAGTGATCAAAAGGCTGGTGAAACAAACACAGAATACATTTTAATATATCTAAATGGAGTTCGTCTACCAACATATAATGATCTTTTTTGGTTTCAAAATAAGAACTTCATAAACATTTCCAAAAATGATAGACATGTATGCAGGGGTCTACACCTGCCATTTCTCAGGTGTTCAGTAAATATTCGTTGAAGAAGTGAGGCTGTGGTACTGAGATTAGGCCTTGGCTCCAAAGAATTAGAGCAAGCTCTGAAGGTGACCTGAGTCTCATCAATCCTAAAACAAATCCCTCCTTATATACACAATCCTTCGCTCTTATTTAAGCAAGAAAAGACATACCAGGGGCCAGGGAGATGGCTCAGTAGAATAAGTGCTTTGCTGGCAAATGCAAGGGCCTGAGTTCAATCTCTGATTCTGCCAAAAAAGAAAAAGAAAGAAAGGGAAGACTTACTAAGCCCCTTTTTCAGGAAAGAGAAAAAGGTTAAGAAAATGTAGACTTGGACCTGTTCTTCCTCAGGCACATATATGATCATGAAAACAATTAAGCACTCACTGATATTTCATATCAGATACATCCTTTCCATTCTTCCAATTGTGCCTTTTTTTTTTCAGGTATCTTGGCACACCTCAGAACAGCCTCCCACCTCTGTATTCTGAAAACTGTTTGAATGAATTCTCAAAACCAAAAGACAAAGAATGAACACCCACTGCATGACTAAGCCAGAGGTGCCTTTTGAATTTATTATACCACAGGCAAATTGTAGCTTTTCCCAGTCCTCACTAAAGCTCCACACCTCCCAGTCTCCAATACAGCAGCTGCATGGGACTCCTTACATTCTTGGTGACACAGTGGTCTAAGAACTCCCTGTATGGCTTAAGTAACACCCACAGTTTAAGGAGCAAACATGGACTTCTAAATTTAGAAGGCACCATAGGGTGCTCCTCATGCAGTTGCAATGGTGAGACCCCCACGGGAGGCCTCAGTGCCAGGGGAGGTACCGACTTCCGGTTCATGTCAAGCCACCATGTAACTAATCTTCATGTGGAGGTCTATGCTATCACTGGTCTATGGTCTTCTTTATCTTCCTTGAGTCTAGATAGTTATTCCTCCTCAAGCTTTCCTCCTCTCTGACAAATTAAGAAATTTTGAGAAAACAAATCAAATATGAAATATATAATTTTTACTACATATGTTGGCCCATTGTACTTATTTTAATGGTAGGTATTTTTTCTATAAAGAATGAAAATTTTTCTTTTGTATTGAATGACCTAGGGTCTGCTTTAGTAGGATGCTGGAGTTTTTCTTGATGAATTAAAAGAAACTAAAAGGAAGGAGGCTGGAGAGAGACAAGAAAAGATGAAAGACACCAAGGATTGATTTCCAGAGAAAATGGTAATCCACAAGAGGAGTTAGTTCCAAAGAAATATGGCAGCTTGTCTAGATAAGGATAATAGAAAAAAATTAAAAAAGAGGCATTGTTGGAGCACTTTGGAACACCCAGGTCAACAGTTAGCCTCCACGTGAGTAACAAATGCAGGTGGTCCACAAAGACAATTGATGCCGAGTGACATTTCAATCTTCACCTGATAGAGAACTTTGATCCACCTGGACAAGTTTTGCACCTGCTGGCAAGAGACGAGTTCTAGTTCATGTTTACAACTGGAGTAGAATATTGAATTCAATTTGTTTGATTCATCTCCTGTTGATAGACATTTATTTTGACATTAATCTTTTCTTATTACCAACAATGCTGAACTGAATAACCTTGATGTGTCACCCCAAGCATGTGTGAGTACAAAGCAACACAGATGAATCCTAAATCCACAATGTTTGGTGGAAAAGGTAAGACAAATTAAATATTAAATATAATTTTATGAGCCAGAAAATACATGCATACAGAACCAACGTATTTTTGAGAATACGTACAAAATAGATACATAGTAAATGTAATGGAACAATTACGGCAAGGTACAAGAAAACTAAATCTTCAGTATTATAAGAAGTTCATGGATTACTTAAATTTGATAAATCAAGAAAAAAGTATTACTTCTCAGGCTTTTGGCTAAGATCAACTTTAGAAAAAATAAAAAGTAGCATGAAAATAGAGAAGTAAATACCACAAGACAAAGCTAAATGAATTGCTTTTAGGATGTAGGTGAAAAAAGATGAAGGAGGAACTGCTGTTCATCATTGTAAGCATTTCACTATGGCCTGACTTTTTTTAACTATGGCACCTATTACCTCAATAAGAATAAAATTTAGTAATAAAAGTCAAAACTAAATAAATATCCCTAAAGGCAAAGATATGAAAAATAATGTATTAAGATTTTGAATTTCAAACCCCAGGCAAATCTTTAAGAGCTTAAAGTTATTAAGTTTCCCTGTAGAAAAATTGCATTACCACAGGTAATGAGAAAGATTGTTCTTTTCCTAATATCCTTTACCAACATTAGGAATTAACTTTTAAAACATTCTTCATGATAGGTTTTCAGGGAAGGAAAAGAATGGTGGTTTCCTTAAAATGTGTTGATTCATAGACACACACACACACACACGCACGCGCACACACACACACACACACACACACACACAAAACCCAGCCATATAATTTGGGGAGTCAGTACAAAATGAAAATGCAGGACTTCTTGCTCAAAACCATCAAATTATCAAGGCAACACCAGTAGTACATCAAATCAAGCTCAGGAGCCTTCTAAAGATGCTCCTGAGCAACTGACATTCTCGTGAAGCCAGTCCTGGAATACATGGACATTCCCTGATTAGACTTATGGAAGTGAAGGACCCAAGACTTTCATTCTTAACAAAGGCCTCAGTCATCTTTAGTCAGGATTCCTGAGAAGCATACCTTGGGAAACACCACTGTAGACCCACCCGTAAGAGCCAGAGAAATGCGGAGGGGTGCTGATACCAAAAAGAACGTTTAGCAAGTTTGGGGAAAATATAATTACCAGTAAAGCACTTTTCAGACTTCATGCAGGAATGACACGAGGCAAAAGGATCAGGTTATGTAACTAAAGACAGAAGCATGCTTATTCCAGACAGTGGGACCTGAAGTAAGTTTTGCTGCATCCACTTTGGTAATCAAGATGAATGGTAGATGGAAAGAGCAAGACAAGAGCCCAGTGCTTATGCCCAGAACAGGAAAAAAAACAGCTCATTGCAGTGGAAAGTTAGGACAGGGAAATTGGATTAATTAATTCACTGATTAATTCAACTGTCATTGCCTGAGGCTCTCTAATGCAGAGACCTTCTCCAAGGAGCTCACAATCCGGCAAGTAACATAAATAAGGGCTTTGATATAAGCAAATGTTGTAATAGAATCATATTTATGATAGAAGTACAGCAAAAGAAAATGGGGTAAGGAAGGAGAGAAGGAGTGTTACCTCAAAGGAAGAATAGGAGTTAGAGATTTTTAAAAAAAGGCAAAAGAACAACAGTGATAAAACAGAACATTAAAAACAAAAATGAAAGTACACATTGGGTTAGGGTAGGGGAGCAAGAAGTCCTGTACTCTGAATGAGGTTTGTAGGGGGGTATCAGGAACAAAATCCCCATTAGATACCAAATAAGGGCCACGTACAGCCACAACCAGGTGACAACGATACAGATAGGGAGAAAAATGGTAAGGAAAACCTGCTGAACTTTATGCTTCACGCTGGATGAACCCAAGTCAGTGCAGGTGCCAAGACTGTAGGTAGGAAACCAGAGAACCACCGCAGGGACACATGCACTGCAGTGAGAAAAATGAGTAAGAAGAGAATGTTGAGTGTTTCCCTTCTGAATTTATTCCTGTCATGTGTGTGTTAAAAGAAACGCTGCACACAAAATAAATGTGACTGTGTATATTTGGCAACAGAACAAACAATTCATGGGTTAGGCAACACTCAGAACTGGAAGAAATTCCAAGAGCTCCTCTCTAGCAGTGTGGACAGCAGGCTTTTATAAGCCAAGGAAGGTGGTGAAATGAAGACATCTGCATGGTTGGCATTCCCCTTTGTCTTAGTTACTCTTCTCTCACTGCTGGAACAAATACCCAACACCCAAAATGAAAGAAGGAAAGGTTTATTTAGCTCACTGTTACTGGAAGTCCATATTCAGCTGGCTCCAAGGCAGAGGAGCACATGGCAGAGAGCCTCAGTGCATGGCGGCCGAACAGCAACAATGACAACAAAGAGCAATAGCTATAGAAAGTCTTTCTGTCTCTTATATTACATTCAGGCTCTCTGCCCCAGGGTGGCATGTAGTAATCACGCCTAGCAGTACTAAGGCCCATAATCTCTGCCTTGGATCATACATAATCTCAGTGGATCATGAGTTAATCACAAATTCTAGAAGTCCTCACCTCATGACTACATGAGGGACAACTAGACACAAACCATAACACCCTTATTTTACTACAGCTTTATGGGAGGTCTCCAGAATGACAGGAGATCTGCAGTTATGTGACCAACCATCTAATTGGCTAGCTTTAATCTGCTCGAACTCAGTTTAAAATTACAGGAAATGCTTCCAAAAATGAAGTTTGCTTACATGAAGATTCTAGGTATAGACACAGCCTAGGTTAATGACCTTCTGGTCACTTTAACATATGGTTGAACATTAACCAGTAGACTGAAGACCACAGTGGGATCAGCCTGGAAGTCAGTACTAGAAGGTGGACCTCCCAGGCCCAAAACAGAAAACACAGAGTTACCTAACCAGACACACAAGAAAGGCACAGACTTTTCTATTCTTTACCTGAAAACACTGACTACCTATAGCCAAGCTAGATTTGAAGGCTTTTTTTGCTACATTCCATTTAGCTTGGTGTTTCTTTTTTATGTCTGATTTTCATGAATTACTCAAGAGATTACTTAATCTATTACTGGTACCTTAGTACTTATTTGTTTTCAAAGACCTCAGGAGAAAAGGCCACGGGTTATTTTTTGCTGTGGAGTCATTTACACATAAATCATATTTACAGAAGATTACCTGGGTCACTTATTTGAATTTCTTTCTCTACCAAACAAGATTCCCTTCAGGCCTAGAGCTCATGTACAAAACCTTGCTCGTCCGCAGCCTCTGATCGTCAGTATTCCGCCCCCATCCCCTGCGCCTTAGTTTTCCATTTATGTTTTTCTAACTGCTTTGCCTTCATGTACACATTATTTGCTGTCTTAATTCTTTGACAAATAAGAATGTTTCTAGCATATTTCACTCATATTGAGTTTTCTTCCCTGTGGTGCTTTCAGTTTGCATCATCACACTGTTTTCCATATATTTTTCAGTCTTTTTCTTGGTATGATATTTGAGACAATTCCCAGTGGCACCTTCTACCTCTGGACCTCACAGGAAGAGATCTAACATTTACAGTGTGAATGACTATAATGGCACACGGCTGGAAAAATATTGTAACCAGGTTAATAGAATGAACTGGAGAGTCATATACACACATAAACTCACTTCCCAGTCCACCTCACCTAAACACTGTCACTAAAGAAAAGATGACAAAAATGGCTTTTTATTCTTCCACAATGCATGGAGCTTTGCTATGTTTTTTTTGAAGACTGATTTTAACATTGACTCTGATGTAACTTTCTGTGAATAACATATTTTCCTTAGGCCATAAAATAAAGGAGTGCATAGAAAACAGCACAGAATTAAGTACTGAGAACTGTTATTCTGGTTGTGTGGAAGAGAAAGAACCCAGTATCTCACCTGGTGTCTACATCTACTGCCCCATGTAGCTATCCCTACAGTCACACGAGTAGGTGAAAAACCTATTATACTTATACACCTAAGTAGAGACTGCCCTGAGAGGAAAGAAGGAAGTAGGACAATATGAAATTGGTACCACAGGGAAGGCTACACTGTGAGGGGAATCACAGAAACTGAGGCCCAGGGTAGTTAGGTGACTCAGACAAGGTCAGAAAGCTTTCTATTAGTCAGCAAGCTCCAGACAAGTACCTCAATGTTTAGTCATCTACCTTCCCACACTCTTCGGGTTGACATAAGATCCATGCAAAGGAATGAAGATCTTCAGTTAGGTAAGGACATTGGTTAAAGGTAGAGAATACAAGGTAGAGTAGTGATGCAATTCAAAGGAGCAATTTATAAGCAAAAATAATGAAATGGATAAGTGAATAAGTAACTGAATTTTGAAAACTAATGGAAGTTATTTAAGTATTACATCACTGATAGGTCAACAAATTGAGCAGTGAATGGTCAGTTTAACATCTCTGAAATTCTTTCTCATGTAGAAGTTGTAGATAGTACTTCTTACTGTTCATCACAGATTTAACATAAAATAAAGTCTTTTAACGAATATTTCTTAAGTCAGATACCGAGGCACATGCACATAATCCCAGCATTTGAGAAGCTGAGACAGGAGGATCACTATGAGTTCAAGGCCAGCCTGAACTATATCTCAAAAATAAATTAAAATCATTTCTTAATCACTTGCTATAAATTGTACAAGTTACTGACTGAGAATATGCAATAAAGTCATTAATCCCACCTTCAATAGAATTGCAGTTTAGTGTTACATACACCTTATAAAATGTAATCCACCATGCAAATTATTATTATTACTACTAATGTAATAACTGGAAAAATAGTGAAATAATTGACACTATCAAAAATGTTAGGAATAAAAATTTGTCTTTGGTGATAGAGCTGTTTATAGAATAAATGAAGAATGTGGTTTCCAACATGAAAAAGACAAGAGACAAAGATACTCATAGCTGAATAGGGAATACAATATATATTTAGCCAGAAACTTTAAAGTTAATGAAAAACTTATTTCATAGATGAGACCCATGCCCAGTGTATGAGTCAGACCACCCCAGGGCCCACTGGATCCTCATTCCAGCCAAAGCCCAGGCCTAGCATATGAGTGGATCTTCCTCCATCAGACAGGCCCCATGTGGAGCCCTGAAGCAGAAGTCCCTGCAGAGAGGCTACAGGCAAGACCCACCCCGCTGATCCAGGAGCAGAGCATTTTGCCAGAGTGGTATAGAGGGTTCACCTCCAAAGGCTGCATCACAAAGAAGTGAAGCACAGCATCCAGACCCAAGCCAAACCCACCTGGATGAGTTTGAACTTGGTAAATCTTGAACTGATGCTAAAATAATAACTCTATGAAAGCTCTACAACAAAGGACAAAAGATAGTGCTATACAAAATGACAAAGATAAAAAGCAAAACGCATTGTCAAGCACCAAACTCACCCAGAACCAATGCAGGACACAATAGCACAGAAGAAATTGGAACTCACACACCTGAAATCTCTTAAATAATAGCGTCTGAAGTAAAGAAACAACTGCATAAAGGTATGGAGGAAATCAGATCAGAAATAATTTCTAAAGTAGAAAAAAGAAATGATAACTATAATGAAAGTTGTAATAAGCACTTCTAAAGCAGACAATGACAAAAAAAAGAGGAGAATAGAAAAATGAATGAATCATTGAATAAGAAATATAGGAAAGAAACAGAATGCATGAAGCAGATTCAAAGTAATATACAGGAAATTAAAATCTCAATCACAAACTGGCGAAACCATTTGAATGAAAGTGAAAATAGATTTTCAGACCTTACCTTGCAGCTAATGAAAGGTAAGAAAAGATCTCTAAAGAAGGAGATAACACAAATGATATAAAAAATATGGATGGAATTAACAGCAGAAAACTTTCCAAATATGGGAAAACAGTCTGACATTCTGGTAACAAAAGCATATAGAACTCCAAATAACATCAACCCAATTAAAACGACAGCTAGACATACAATAATGAAGATCCCAGAAATTCAGCACAGGAACAGTATACTAAAAGCCACTAGAGAAAAGAAACAGGTCACATTTAATGGAAAATTCATCAGAATAATAGCAGATTTCTCTTCACAAACCATCCAGTCAAGAAGAGCATGGAGTAAAGTACTACAAGACTTGCAAGAAAACAAATTCCAACCCAGATTAATATACCCTGCAAAACTCTTTTTCAAGTATAATGGAGAAGTGAAATGCTTCCATGACAAGGAACTAAAAATTTCATGATGACAAAGCCAATCCTACACAGACTATTAAAAGATATCCTAGAGAGGGATCAAAATGACCACAACTGCATGAATGAAAACAGAAAGAACCTACCAAATAGCACAAACAATTAAACACAGGAGAAAATGAGGTATACAAAAGCAGTCTTTCAATTATTCTTCTATATACAGTAACAAAATATTTCCATCAGCATACTCTACAAATGGACTTCTCCTGAACCCTATGGATCATGATTCTGTCCAGGATACAGGGTGGATATCAAGGAAAGAGCAATATCCCAGTCCCACAAGTGACACCTGGCCACCAAAAAGCATTATGGACACTATCCACGTCCACCACATACTAGAACTTTGTGCGATATCCTATCCCCAAACTGTTAGAAGTGCTGGTCATATATTTGCCATTCCAGTATTTATGTTATATTTTATTCTTAACAATCCTTTACTATCATGAAAATTTTTTCTTAGTTGAAGTGTTTTGAAATATTTAATTTTGAATTAATTAATAATTAATTTTCTGAATATTGTTTCATCTTCATTTTTGTTTTAAGGTTTTTACTCTATCTTTGACTTGCAATCTACTTATAAGACATGGTATGATATTTTTTCTTAGCATTAGAAATTTTAAAAAGGATATTTCCATTTTCCATTGACTTATGTTACTTCTCCCTTGTCTTTTACACACACACACACACACGCACATGAAAAAACATGTGTATAACTCAACATAAGAGAGAAATTCTTTTGTAGAAATCTTCAATGACTTTTTATATGGCTTCATCCAATATATTTTACATAGTCCTACATAACTACCATTTTGAGGGCTCTTTGTTCTTTATCCAATACCAGACAGCAGCTTCTCTTGATCTCTGGATTATGCTCTTTGTTATTTTCTATGTGCTACATCTGTAAGTATTAGAATATTTCAAATGTATATAACTATAAAATATTTTACTTTTAGTTTTCAAAGATATGTCTGGTAAGAGACAATGAGAACAGATAAAAAAGAAAAACTTATTTCATAAAAATTATGAAAAATATTCATGAAGAATCAGGGTATGTAGATTAGGGCTTAAGAAAAAAATAAAATTGGAAATAAAGAGTTTTTGCAGCCACAATAAAAACTAACATTTATTTAGTGCTTTTATTCTATCAAAGATGTTGTAAGTGCTTTACAAATACAATTTGCTTAAAATCTAATTAGAATGTTACTATAGTCCTTGTCTTGCATATGAGAAGCTGAAAACAGGCAGAGGATGATAACTTTTCCACACCACCCATGGCAAGGTCAGGATTTGAAACTTCACAATCAATGTCAAAAATGCAAAAACTGACTACCACACTACCTCATGCCTTCTTTCTCTGCTGCAAAGCAATAAAAAATGACTAAGATCAAATATCCTCATATAGTGAAAGAATAGGGAGGAATTACAAACTCTGCTGGCATAAATGTGGGTACACAGATATTGCTGTGGTATAATGCTTTTAGTTCTTTTGGGAATGTACCAAGAAGGGGAATAGCTGCACTAAATAACTCTTAGTTTTTATTGTGGACCAAAGAGATCTCTGATCCTAGTTTGTTACAGAATCTTCACAATAATTTCGACAATGGTTATACCAGTCTACATTTCTCATCAACAGTGAAGAAGGGTTGCTTTTCTCAAAAGCTCTACCAGCATTTGTAATTGGTTGATTTGTTGATAATAGATCCTCTTTCTGGGGTGGGATGGAATCTCACCATTGTTCGAATTTGCATCTCAAATGATCAGTGATGTTGAACATATTTTCTCTTTTTGCCAATTGCAGTTTTTCTGAGAAGTGTCTATTCATTTCAGATGCCTATTTTTGAACTAGGCATTAAATTTAGGGGATCTCATTCTTTTCGGTTCTTTTATGTTCTAGATATCAGTCTTTTACCTGAAGAACAATTGGCTAAGACTTGTTCTAACTCTATGAGTTGTCTTTTCATTCTGTTAGTCTTTAGATGGTCAAGAGAATTTAAATGAGTTGAGATTGCAGTAGTTTGCATTTTGCATTATTTCCCATGTAGCAGTATTCGCTCATGAAGCCCATATCTATGCTTACGTCTTCTAGGGTTTAACCTATCTCTCCTCCAGAACATTTATGATTTCTATTTTAATATTTAGATCTTTGATCTGTTTTGATTTTAGTGTAGTACATGGTGATGTAAATTTCAATTTGCAGCATGAGGAATCCCAGTTTTTCCAGCAACATCTGTTAAAGATGCAATCTTTCTTCCAGTAAATATGCTGGGTCTCTTTGTCAAAGATGAAATGGCTGAGTATGTTTGAAGTTGCTTCTGCCTCTTTTAATACGTTCCATTGACTTCATGTCTGATTTTTTGCCAGCACCATGCTGCTTTTATCATAGCAGCTCTGTAGTATAATTTCAGATTAAAGATTGTGACGTCTCCTGCTTTGCCTTTATTGTCCAGAATTGTTTTTTTGTTTTGTTTTGTTTTGTTTTGTGTGTGTGTGTGTGTGTTTGCTACTCTAGGTCTCTTCCGGTTCCAAATGAATTTTATGAATGTATTCCCTCATTCTGTGAGATGTGCTAATGGTATTTTGATTAGGGCTGCATTAAAAATATAACAAAAGTATAACAATTTTGAGAGCATTGTCATTTTACTATGCTGGTTCTTCCTACACAAGAACAAGGGAAATCATTCCTTTTTCTATCCTGTCCTCTCGTTTTGCAGAGCACTGTAGTCTTCAATGCAGAGATCTTCTGCTTCTTTTGTTGGTTTGATTCCTAAGTACTTCAACCCAAATGCCCATTTGGATAAAAAATATGTGAGATTTTTTAATACAATGGAGTATTATTCAGTCATAAACAATGACAAAGTTGAGATATTTGCCAGGCAGAAACTGTGCCACTGAGCTATAACCCTGGCCCAAAGTTGAGATATTTATAGCTACCTTGATGAACCTTGAGACATACTCTTAAGTGAAATTAATTGGACACATATATGTAAACATTGCATTGTTTCTCTGGTATGAGAAACTGTGGGTAAATAAGAGGCAAAATGTTTAGTAGATATTGTGAAATACGAAGTAAGTGTTCAAAAGGAAAGAAAAAGAAAAATGAGGGGGCAAAGAGATAAAATGAAAACAAACTTTGTACATAAGGGAGGGAAGAAGAGTTGAAGAGAGAGCAGAGGAATGGGAGAAAAGAGAAACTAGGATGTATCATGCACATGTGCAAATTCCCTCTGATGAACATGGCCATTATGAATATATAAATTGTATCAATAAACTTAATTATAAAATTTTTTAAACTACAAATTTAAAAAAAGAAAAAGAAAGAAAGTGGAAGAAAAGCTATGTCAGGAGCTCGTACAGAAAACTATGCCTGTGAGTAAGGGATGAATCCAGAATTAGGAATAAATAACAAGGTGCTATTGTGCAGGAGGCCAGATGTCTTAGTGGTTTCTATTTCTAATAGAAATGCAAAGTTCACTCAGATATGTAAAGCTGATATGAATTAACACAGGAGATCAGTTACACAAATAATGGAGATAGAGAATACCAACGAAATACAAAGAGGCAACCTAGTAATTAGCAACTGAAAAGTCTGATATCGAGGAATTGATAACATCAAGCACTAGAAAAAGTCAAAGTGTGAGAACAGAGTTTATATTAAGTAATTTGCTTAAGAGGTGGTTTCAAGTTGCTGCAGTGAAGGACCAAGGAGAATGAAAGGAAGAGAAAAGCCAGGATAATGATGTGCTGTTGAAGTAGTGGCTTCACTACTTACTTTGGATACCGGAAGCTCCTGCCCACCCAGCATCTTTTACGGGGCACAAAGAAGATTCGGGTTTGTTTGTTTTTTTTTCTTGCATCTCTTACTTTGGAAGGGTCTTCTCCAGAGGACTAATGTCCTACATTTCCTGGTTGTACATGGTTGCTTCTGAAGCAGGCTTTCAGATGCCTCTACCGCCATGTAGAAATCCCAGGACAGAAAGTGAAAGATGTGCCACTGCTTGAGGTGAGGCTTTCTGAACTTGAGGCAAGCTGAAACCACCCAGAGCTGTCCATCACAACTAGGCTGAAATCAGAGGTGGGCTGAAAGGATGTGACTTAACACACTAATGAGGCCTGAGACAGAAGTTCTCTCACAACTCAGGCCTCATGATCACACAGTAAAGGCTAAGATTACAGTGAAAACCATGAAGAACATGCAGCTGGCTGCAGGAGAAGATGCCTACAGAAGAAAGAGAAAGTTCTCTTTTTCCTCTAGCCTGCAGTAGTCCTTTGTCTGAAGCCAGCTAGAGGCTAGCTGACACAGGAACCAAACAAAGCACCGGCAAATATATCCTCCCATACTATGTGTCCTGTCTTTTTACTTCCCTAAAATGTTCTTTTGATAAACAATCTTTATTTCAGTATCACCCAGTTTGCCAGTCTTTCCTTCTCCTGCTATTTGGTGTTTTGCATGTCCTATTAGAGAAATCTTTCCATAATCCCAAAATCATGAAGTTATTGTGCTCTGCGATCTTGGAAATGATTAATCATTTGCTTTATATGTTTATATCTATAATCTGTGTGTGTGTGTGTGTGTTAATTAAACTCAAGTTAATTAAACTTATACTGATTGTCTGTTACTCTTCTTTCATTGCTGGGAAAAATACCTAACACCCAAAATGAAGGAAGAAAAGGTATATTTAGCTCACAGCTAATATATAAGCTAGCAGAGGCTTTAATCTGTACTTGGCTGGCTGCAAGGCAGAGTGGTACACCCAAGAGACCAACATTTCATGGTGGCAGCAAAGAGCACAGAGAGAAAAGGGAGAAGTGGCAGCAACAATGGCAACAGAAGGCAAGTCTGCCTCCCTTATATTGCATTCAGGCTCTCTGCCCCAGGCCAGGTGTAGCCCTCACACCTACAATCTCAAGAGCATTTACGCCCATAATGCCAGGGGGTCATGAGTTAATCACAAACTAGAAGCCCACCCCATGACTTACATGAGTCTTTGTGGAGACAACTAGACACAAACCATAACACTAATATACACTCCAGGACCTTATTATCTCATGCATTTTGAGTCAGGGTCTAAATCAATAAATTGCCAGGCCTGGGCTCAAACTTCCAATTCTCTTGACTCAGGATTTAGAGTGCTAGAGTGTGTCTTCAGGCCCAGTGAATCCCACTGACTTTTATTTTTAAGTGTGGTTTGAGGTCAGAATTGGATTTTACTTTTCATCTATTTGAATAATTTCACCTAATATAATTTACAACAGAAAAGTCTTTTCCCCACTGTTTTTCAAGGTCATGTTATGAGAAATCAAGCATCTACACATTGTATAGTACATCTCTTTCTGATCTCTGTTCTGGCTACCTGTCCATATGTCAGTACCACAATATCTCAGTCACTGTCATTTTAAAATAATCTTGCAATACACTACAATAATCTTCCAACATTTTCTTTAAATTTTTCTTAGGAAGTCCTGGGCTTTAGTGCTTTCATATAAATTTTTGAATTTAATGATTTCCATAACATGAACTTAGAATTTTATTGGCATTCTTGTGAGCCTGCAAATTATTTTAATAAAATGTAATAAAAGCTTTACAAGAGTATATGTGGATGATTGATCGCAAAGTTGTCAGAGAAAGAACCTCTCAGAGAGTCGCTGGGCAGACACTGAAATACAGCAATGTGAGGAACACGAGAAGGAGAGAAGCAGATTCACTGAACCCAAAAAGGATCTAAAGTACAAACTGAAGCCAACAAAGAGTGAAGAGAGAACCTTCAACAAAGAAGAAGGAGGTGGCCGCAGTGCCTTCTCCCTGAGATGGAACTCACTTTGCAAGAGAAGCAGTTCAAATCACATAGTGATTGCTGGCAATCCCAGAGGCCGCCATAGAGAGTCATATGAGTAGAGAACAGCACAAGCAAAGGATCTGTGGTGAATGACGAGGGCTCAGCAATCCCACACAAGAAAATGATTGGATAGGAGGCAGCTTGAAGAGGTGGCAGCTGAGCTAAGAACTCAGACCTCAACAAATTGAAGACAGGATCTTCTAATAGACTCAAAACCCAAAAATTTGCTGCACATGAAAGATACCTCAAAGATGTAGTCATTTCCTAAAGGTTTGAAATGCTAGCAATAATGCAACACACCATAGGCAATTTATAAGTATCACCTCAGGAATTAAACTAAAACAAGAAAAGAAGAACACACTTAAACAAGATGCAATCCCATAAATCCAGTTCACCAAAAGCAAACACACAGGGCAATCAGGTGGGACAATGGAGGACATTCACCTGGCCTCTCTTAAGTAGAAACAGCAAAGCAATTGAATGAGGCACTAGAAAACATCAAATCACCCACACGTGTAAATATCATATAGTCTCCCTAGTGTAAGAACTCAAAAGAAGAAATAAAAATTGAAAGGTATAACATAATTAAATGAAAAGCAAGAATTTAAGGACTAGACAGTGAAGAGAGGGAAAGGAGAAAAGCTAGGAAACATGGCAGGGACGAAAGCATACATTTATATGCAAAGATGGTTAAGGCAATGATCCTGAGACTTTTCAGCAGGTTTTTGAAACTAGCAGGTAATTGGTAGGATTCTCACCCTCACTAACTATATGCACTGATACTTGTGAACTAAGCAACTGCTCTGAAGAGAGCAATGTGTAACAGCAGGGTCACACTTGGAATGCCTGTCATTCTTGTCTTCTAAAAGTGTACTTCTTCTAATGTCATATCAACTACTGCTATACTGTCTCTCAAGTAAATGTTTGTTTAAAAAAAGGTAATAAATGAAAACAAGAGACAAAACAATGTCATAGTACAGTCCTGCTATAATGTTGTATACAGTTAGATTACTAAATTTCTGGGTAAAAATTTGTAACTCTGATTTTTATTTTTTAACTATTTTTTATTTTTATTTTCTTTCACATTCTGTGGGGATTTAAAGCTTAGTGTATCAATGATGGATGAAAAATATCTGTTGCATACTATGTCTAAGGCATTGGATAGCCAGACAGATACTGATGTTAAACTCAAGAGCCTATGTCTTAGGGTAATAATATCATTACACTTCTCTCCTGGAAGGTTAACAACTTAAGTTTGCAGATGAAAAAATTAGAGAAGGATAGCCAACATTTTGGCTGTAGCCCTTCAAGGTCAGTGAGAACTCAGGACATAAGAGACCATGTATTGTAACATCCTATAACTCAAGGTGTCAAAAATTTTCTGATCAAGGATTATGGGGCCACAGAGGAAAGTGATCAACAATGTAAAGTATGCCTAAGAAGAGTCACATGGAGAGAAAACACTCTCTCAGGCTTTCACAGAGAGCAAATTGGTCAAGCAGTGGCTGTGACTCATCCACATGGCTGACACTGACAAAAGATCTACAAACTGCTGTAAAGGGTTTTAGGGAAATTCCTGAGGGGATTTGACAGACCTTATCAGATACAATAGGTGCACTTTTTGCTATATACATCTTGCTTTATCTTGCTCTTAACCATCCAGCAAAAAAGTATAAAAATTAGGTATTAAAAAGTAAAGCCATATTAACATTCTGAGCTGTAAAAGACTCAAGTCAACTTCTGACATGCCAGTCCCATGGATAACCCACTACTATTATGGACTATTGGACTATATTGGATTACTTTCCTGAATTCATGCCCCTACAACATATGGATGGCAGTGGAATACCATCTCTGAAAAAAACTAAACAAAAAAGGGGGATATAAATAAAGGAACTTCCTTTATTTATTTATTTTTTATTTTATTGAAATACAAATATCAATCAGACAGTTTCAAGACACCTTAACAATACAGATTCAATAAATTAGTACATTGCAAACTGTTTTCATAATGTTTTGGTATTGTACAAGGTGCATACATGATATTATATTTACAGATATTATTTTAGCAGATATCTCTTATCAGTGAATTAAGAGTGTAGCTGCTTACTTGTCTTATTTTTTATACCTGAATTATATCAAAAATTCAATAATTATTTTCCTAGTGGATGACCATAGTATTAGAAGCTGACATAATATCCTGTCCAACCACCATTAGTGCAGATCTTGCCTCTCATAGAATTATGTAGAAGCACAGCATTATCTATCACAACTGTACTGTCTATACACACACATCATGATTTTTTCTTTCTACACCCCTTCCTTTGTCTACACCTGTCAAAGGTAGGCAGTCCATTGACATTCAACTAACTTAGGTGCTTGAACTCGACACCACAATCCAATACAGTCCAGCATTCTACAACAATAGTGAGTTATTCAAAGAAATTGTCGACCATAGCCATTTACAGCTCAGCTTAATATTATGGCCCCATGATATATACTTCATTTTTATACTTTTCTGCTGGATGGTTAAGACCTGGACAGATCAAGACTTATATACCAACTCATGAACTTTATATTTCTTATGTGGTCAGTGAAGTCCTCTCAGGGTTTATCTTGTAGTCCTGTACATTATTCTGTAGTTCCTTTGTCTGTGTCATCCATGTGAATGAATCACGGTCAATGCTTGACCAGTTTGCTCTCTAGGACTGGAAATCCCATTCAAGCCAGCTATCCCCCTATTGGGAATTTTCCCAAAGGATCTGGATACATTGTATCAGAGATATATGTGTACCTATGTTTATAGCAGCACAATTTGTGATAGCAAAATCTTGGAAACAACCAAGATGTCCACTACATGAGGAATGGTTGAAAAAGATGTGTTATTTCTATATAATGAAGTATTACTCAGCTATTAAGAATGATAAGTTTGAAGCATTTATACTGAAGTGGATGCCACTTGAACATATACTCATAAGTGAAATAAACCAGACACACA
>PVKA01040953.1:0-18393 GCA_004027165.1 Ctenomys sociabilis | reverse complement strand
TCCCCCCCCCTTTTTTTTTTTTCAAAAAATTCCTTTATTTATTCCAGTGTCTCACTACACATCAGGGACTCTTTATTTGCGGGGGTGGGGGGTAAGCTCAGCCGGCCCTGCGGGGAGGGGCTGGCATGGCATGTGGTGCTGGGGCTCGAACCGCGGTCCCTGGGAGGCGCTCTAGACCGCTGAGCTATCTTGCCAGCCCCCCAAGCATCCCCGGATCAACAGCCAAATCAGTCTTACTCCAGCCCTTAGTGTCCCTTGTTCATGAGCTAAATCTAAATCTCTTCCTAGTTTGTCCCAGGACGGTACTGTGAGACTTCCAGACACTGCGAACCAGGGAGCTACAATATCACACTCTTCAAGAAACCTTTCCAAGGTCCTTTTGCTCAGTTTGAGCTTTTTGCATGCAGCAGCTCCTTTAGAGCCTAAAAAATTGGGCTTGACGCAACGCCCATTGTTCTGTTTTACTTTGGCTTTTAGTCCGCTCGTCAGTGAACTCTTGCTCCCTCTTCATTTACAGATAGAACGCCCTTACCGGGTTTTCCCGTCACTCTAGGTGACTCCCACGTCCCCCTTTAGCTTTGGGACCGTGGGCTGTTACCCGCTCTAAGCGGACCCCTACTTTCCCCCGTCACTCTAGGTGACTCCCATGCCCTCCTTTAGCCTTGGGACCGTGGGCTGTTACCTGCTCGAAGCGGACCCCTACTTACCGCGGGGCTTACTGGCACCACTTGCGCAGAGCTTCAACCAGTCACGGGACTGCAGTTCCCGGGTTTCGGCACCACTTGTCGCGCGCGACCTTGCCAGCAAGGAAGAGGCGACCACTGGTTGTCTCTGCAATGCTTTATTCTTCCATGGATTGAGTAGTTCTTCTTCCCCTCCTGCTCCTCCTGCTCCTCCTGCTCCTCCTGCTCCTCCTGCTCCTCCTGCTCCTCCTCCTGCTCCTGACCCGGGCAAGCCCGCCCCAAGCTATATACCACAAGGCGTCCAACCCTGGAGTGACACGTGGGCGCAGCCAATTGGTCCAGATACGCGGAAGGGAGCCACAGTCTTTGCCTTAGCCATATAAGGAGTTGTTTACTACAGAGAGCACTCACCCAGCAGGGGGTGGAAGGCGGAAGCCGGGCGCCGTCTTTTAAGGCACGGCTATTCGCAGCTCTCTACACTCTACATATTTTAATTTTCATCAGTAAACATGAAGCAAGCCTCAAGTTTAGGGGGAGACAAAAGAGAAATTCTGCTCATGTGAGTGGGGAATTGATGCCACTGTTTGTTTTGTGTGTGTGTGTGTGTGTGTTTTATTTTTTTCAGAACCAGGGATTGAACTCAGGCCCTTGCACTTGCCAGGGAAGTGCTTATTCCACTGAGCCATCTCCCCAGCCCTGATGCCACTGTTCTTGCTGAGGCCTGAAAGCAAACGCATATCCAAGAGGGTGGGGTGTCTGGTGTACAGAAAGACCTAGTGATCCCTGGGTGCCAACTCAGCCCCCTGAAAGCCCTTCTCCTTGTCCAAAGGAAATTCTTGGTGATAGAGATCCCTAAGAGGCAGATGTCATAGTCAGGGTGAGTTCATGTTCTTGCCCAGAATTTTCAACCTAGGTATGAATGGAGGTGCATTAACTGGAAAAACAGAGCCAGAGCAGAACAAAGTCCTCCTCAAGTTTCCACCTCATCCTCAGGGTTCACCACGCCCCGAATCTGTAATGACGGGTCTTCCAGCTTTCTCTAGAGGCAGAGTCCTCTGGCTTCCGCAAGTGTGGTAAGCTTTAGGTATCTTGGAGTCAGAATTTTGGAGGGGAAAATGATATTGGAGCTCAAGAGTTGCACTGAGTGTTGCAAATAAACTCCCCACATGGAACTGAGGCCACAACTGGAGCTTCCAGAATGTGGAAGATGGACGTGTGGCAAGTGCCCCAGTGGTAATGGAGTGTCAGAGGAACCCAGAGGGATAGATGACTCATTTTGAAAGTAGAGGAAGAGGTGGGTGTGGTCAGTGAAGGCTTCCTGGGAGAGGTGGAGCGTTCCAGGGCCTTGAGTTCCTAGTAATCTTCCACCATGTCTGTCATCCCATGAGGCTTGGAAGCGGACTTTCACACTGGATGCACCAAGTTTCACACTTGCTGAGCTGCTAGACCTCAGGCCAACTGCTGGTCTTTGAACCCAGTCTTCTCTTTTGCAGAACAGAGCAAAACCTGTCTCATCGTGGCCCTGAGAATGTTAAGTAGTAGCTACAGGGGCACTTAGTGCATGGTTGATCATTGCCATATTTTTTTTTTAAGTCTTGAATCATAATCCAATAGAAGGTGACTGAAGCCTGTGGTGCCCTGCTGTGTCTAGGGGCATTTTCTTCCTATGTGTTGGTGCCTGGAAGGATGTCCCCAGGTTTCTGTGAGGTTATGTGGTTCCAGCAACATCAAGAGTCCAAGGAGCTTCATGAAGGGTGAACTAGGACACCTATATGAGATTGGTGAAGTGAGAACAGTGCACTGTCCCTTCCCCTACTCCTGTAAGAATGCCCTGTGACAAAGGCTGCTGTAGTGCTGTCACTTCCTGAGGGGTTTGAGGCTGCTGTGGGGCCACCTCCCTGAGTGCTCGGAGCAGAACAAGAAGCATGTGTTAATTGCCTTCTGGGACATAGCCACACTCAGTTATTCCTTTGCTGCTTATATGTATCCAAGCATCAACAGGAGATAAACTTGGCCAAGCTGAGGATGGTGTGGCCCATTCACAATTGCTTAGCACAGTATTCAGTCCCAGATGGGCAAAGAATAGATGCTTAAGAAATGGAGTCAGGGTAGGGGAGATATAGCTTGGTGGTCTAAGTGCCTGCCTGGCAAGTGCAAAGACCCAGCTTTGATCCCTGGTACCACATGCTGTGCCAGCCCTGGACCCCAGGTGCATTGTGCTGGCACCAAAACCAGGCATCCTTGTGCAGGCCTGTAATCCCAGCACTGGGGAGGCTGAAACAGGAGGATCACTATGAGTCTGAGCTGCGTAGTGAGACCCTGTACCAAATACATAAATAAATTTTAGATTTTTTTTGAAGAAATGGATTCAGTCCAGGAGGCCTTTTATAAATACAGAAGGCAGGCTCTCCTTCAGATTTTCTTGGCCCCTTCTTTCTGCTTGCTCACTTGCTGTCTCTCTCTCTCTCTCTCTCTCTCTCTCTCTCTCTCTCTCTCTCTCTCTCACACACACACACATACACACACATATTTTCTCTCACTTTTTAAAATTATTTTATCCTGCCACCTCTCATGCTCTAAGTCCTTGAGAGTGAATTCCATGCTCGGCTGTCACACCACTCTAGTTTAAATGTACCCCTCCATGTCTTTGCTTTCCCATAACGAAAGCATTTTGGGGGCCAGGGAAATAGCTCAGTAGAATAAGCACTTCCTTGGCAAGTGAGAAGGCCTGAGTTCAATCCCTGGTTCCTAAAAAACAAAAAATGAAAGCATTTTGTCTCAGGCTGAGTCTTACGGACAAAGCAGCACTTGCCAGGAGAGCCGCCCCTACTTCCCGGGGTCTCTTAGCTCATGGAGGCACAGCTGTGAAGAATTGTCTTGCTTTCAAATTCAGGCTTCTGTGCCGCCCTGGAGGGCAAGGTGCCCCCGAGCTTGTGGGCCCTAACTCAGACTCCACCTGTTCTCCCTAAGCCCTGGCTCGAAAGGCTCCCCAAGCTGAGGGTACACATCGAGCCCGCAATTAGCAACAGACCGTATAGAAACAGATTACTAGAAGTTTAATGCTTGCCCTTCTGCTTAGTAACCATAATTTGGGACACATTACTTAACCACTCTGAACTCTTAACTTGCTATGTGTAAAACTGGTATGACGATCTTGCCTCCTTCCTTGCATAGAGAAAGAAGGATGGTAGTGAATAGAGGAGGCCGTTTAGCATCACTGTTTTTTTCTTTTCCATTCCAAGTTCTAGTTGGGACAGTCCAGCTGCCTAAGCAGCCGAGGTCATCTTTCCTGCTCCTGTGAGAGGAAGATTTTTGTGCCTCATTTCATGGGAAGCATGGCCCCTGGGAGAAGGTCTCCGCTGGCTCCTCCCCCAGCTCCTGCGGTGTGCTTGGACCTAGCTGACACATGGGAGCCAGTGCAGCCCGGCTGCACCTAAAACTTTAATGTGAATTGGCTGTGACGCCGATGCAGGGGCCCAGATTTAGAAGCCGAGTGGGGCCACTCTAGCCAGGCTGGTGACAGTCCAGGAGCAATGTTCCCATTGGAGAATGTGGGGGGCGGAGCAGGAGGGAGAATTTCTTGATCTGGCCTGGTGGCACTGTTTTATTAATGATCTGGAAGAACAGAGGAACAGTGACTTTAATTAAAGTTGCCATTGATATTAAAAGAAGTCAGGAGCCGCTGCAGAGGACACGGGCACCTTGCAGATGGCCATAGGGGGCCACTAGGAAAATAATCCAGGAAAGAGACATGAGGTCGTGGGCTTAGCCTGGGCATGCTTGGCTGAAGGAGAGGAATGTGACATGGGGCAGAGGGTGTCCTTTGCGAAGCTACCCCATGCCCTTCTTATCTACATCTCTTCTGTTTGCTTCCAATTTCTCACTGGTCTCCCTGCTCCATTCTTGTCCTCCTTTCAGCCACCCTAAGCCTTTAGTGAAATTGGTTTTGCTGAAACACAAATCAGACCGTGTCATTCTCCTATTTAAAATCTACTGTTGGCTTTCCACTGCCCTTAGGATAAAATCCCATCTTCTCAGCCAGACATAGAATACTTGCTGTGAATTCTTGCGTATCGCCCACCTCATATCCTGGACCCCTGCCTCACTCTCAATTCCGTGTAATCCCATGCACAGCGGGGGCTTTTCTATGTCTCTGGGTCTTTGCTTAGGCTCTTCTCTTTGACTTCAGTGCCCTTGCCACTTTCCTTTTTAATCTGTCTTCCTTTTTTTCTTTTTCACTAAAGCTCACTCAGGCTTGAAGACTCATTTCAGGGATCGCCTCCTTCACAACGCCTCCCTGGATCCCTAAGCTGGCTCAGCGCCCTCCATGCATTCCCACAGCATTCTGCCCTCACCTCCACTGTTTATAGTAAAACTGTCTATTTTTGCATCTCCCCAGCCCTGCTTGATTGTACCTTTGTGGGCAAACACTGTTTCATTTTTTATTTTAACTACCAGCATCTTGTACTGCGCCTGGCAAATTGCAGGCTTTTGTCAATATTTGTCAAATCGAGCTGATGAGGAGAATATTCAAGTGGGAGATTGCAGCAGGCAGCCAGAGTGGTTCTGGGAGCCCAGAGGCCAGTGCAGCCCTGGCCAGTGGCAAATGTGTCCTGTCCAGGGTGTGAGAGAGTCACGATGCTTCCCCAGGAGCCAAGGTGCCCTGCGATGGAGTGGGACAGCATGGTACAGCTGAGTGGCCAAAGCTCTGCCTGTGTCGTCTCTATGGGGGTTGGGGCGCTGCTATTTCCTTGCCTTACACTTTGAGTAGATGGCTTCACTAAGACTCCTTTTCCCAAGGTGTGAAATAAAGGTAAGAAGACCACCAAACTCACAAGGCTGTAACAAAAATTAAAGTTAGCCTCATGCACACACTAGACACTTAACAGCAGTGCAGCTTGCAGCCAGCGCTAAAGTGGGCAGTGGCCTTACGTGGCCATCAGCAGGTGAAAGCGTTAAAAAATGTGGCCCAGATGCACCATGGTGTAGGCTCTGCTGTAAAGAAGGGTGAGCTTGAGCCATCTGTAAGCAAATGGATGCACCCTGACACAAGAGATGTAAGTGGAATAAACCAGACACAAGCTGAAAAGTCATATGGTTTGTCTTGCATGAGAAGCCCCCAGGATAAATAATCTAAAGACCCCCAATTCAAGCGAGGTAGAAGGAAACAGGGAGATGGATGTTTTGCTGATGGGAAAGAGACCAGGAGCTAGAGGCAGAAGGTGGAGGAGAGAGGGAAGGGGAAATGGAGAAAATTAAGGCATGTTATATCTATGAAGCAATCTCCAGGGTAAATAAATAATTACTTATGAATGGTAAGTGGCTTCTGACTGAGCAGACGGACAGGGCATCTCTGATGACCACGCTGGTGCTCATTTTCTTGCTCCACTTTTCCAAGACCAGACATTAACAGCCACACATCTCAACTTCCTGACCATCTCTGCAGGCCTTCAGAGACCCAGACTCAGAGATGTGATTCAGTGTGAGCCTACCCCAGGAACACCCCTAATAATAAGAATACTAATGTCAGTGCTGGGGAGGCTGAAACAGGAGGATCACTGCGAGTCCAAGCTGCATAGTGAGACCCTATACAGAATACATAAATAAAAGATTGAAAAAAATTAAAATCATCATCAGGGCATTATTGCTGAAATGTAGTAGGAGAGAGGATAAAGTGTGAAGGGAAGGTGGGGCATAGCTCAGGGAAGCTTTGTGTGTCATGGCAGGGAAGATGATTTGTCTTTTAAAAAAACTTAAAAAAAATCTTCTGTTTATTTAGTGATCCTCCTGTCTCAGCCTCCCCAGCCCTGGGATTGGTATCATTATTAGGGGTGATCCTGAGGGAGTCTGGGTGTCCAAAGGCCTGCAGAAACTGCCAAGAGATTGGGATATATCTCTGTTGGTGTCTGGGTCTGGAAAAGTGGCACAAGAAAATGACCATCGGTGTGGTCACCAGAGCCTCCCTGTCCCTCTGACCTCTCAGCCAGATGCCTTTTGCTGGCAGGGCTAGAAGGAACCCGAGGAATTAGTCTTTTTCACCTTCCATTCCAGATTAGCTGTCTGAGATTCTTCCTTTGTCCTCTTTCATTTTTGCTTCAGTTCCTTAGTTTGCTCAGGGAACTGGCCTTTGAGTTTTGCCATGTGATAGCTTATTCCTCGTAAAGACCTGTCACGACGAAGTGTCTACAAGGCCAAGTGAGGACAAATACCACGCTCTTTCCAAATTCTCCTGGTGTGTAAGATAAATAGGAGTCTACACACCCAGCCCAGCCCACCCCCATAGCCAGGACAGCTTGGCTGCTGTAGCACCCTCCCTACACCTGGGACACCCCACCCCCGGGGCTGCCACCGCCTGTCCCCATGTTGGCTGCTCCAGCCGTGCTGATGTTCTCTCTCTTCGCACACAGGGCTTATCCGAATCACAGTGTGTCAGAATCCACAAGGTGCCAGGGCTTCCAGGGGTCAAGGCAAGAAGCCAGTGTCCTTCCTGGTCTACGTTTCTCTGGGGTGAACGTGTGTCCCTCAGGTGCCAGAGGGGTCTCTTGCATATCACATTGCAAGAGCTTTCTCAGCCTTTGAATTTCGATGCTGAGCAGCTTCATGACCGCCTCTCCTCTGTGTGGGGCCCCAAGCACCTGTTCCACTGACCTCCAGAACCTGGACAGTGAGGAATCTGAGTCTCAGCACTTGGGTGCCCTTCTGGGGAACCTGAAACCACAGCTCTCTGGAAGGAAGCCCTTTGGTGACAGTGTGCAGTCTGACTCACCATGTCCTAAAGAGCATTTCTCCATGAAGGCAAACTTTGGGAACTTAGAAAGGGCCCACCTAGACTGTATGGGGTTTCTCAGTGAGACCTAAATGTATTTCTAGAGCAAATAGCTGCAATTTACATAATGAGTGGTTTTAGATAAGGCTGAAGTCTCAAGGAACTCCTTTGGTTTCATTTGTTCATTCCAAAACCACAGTTACTGAGCATCGACTACCTACCTACTTAGGATACCATTGGAAACAGGAGAGACACTCCTCACTCTTATATCACTCACAGTGCAATGGATGAGTATGACATACCCATATAATATTGCAAATAAAGCTGATTTTAAAGTAATGTGATTTTAAAGTTTAAAAAATACAGTGGAGGAAAGCAAGAGTAAAATAAGACCTAATGAAAGGGAGTTGGGGGGCTGGGGAGCTGGCTCAGTGGAATAAGCGCTTCCCTGGCAAGCGCAAGGGCTTGAGTTCAATCCCCAGGTTCCCCCCCCCCCAAAAAAAGGGAGTTGACAATTTTTAGGAGCAATACAAATTCGTTTTTTTATTGTTGTTTTTTAAGGAAATAATACAAGCAGAAATCTAAAGCATTATTACAAATGGAGTGTGCAGAAAAACTCTCTTCAGTTCTGCACAGCAGCACATGCATCGGTCCTGAGATGTGTGGCAGTCCACGGGTGGTGGCAAGGAGCATTATTGCTGAAATGTAGTGAGAGAGTTGGAGGGTGAGGTGCGAAGGGTAGGTGGCTGTAGTTCCCAGGAGCTTTGCATGTCACAGCAGGGAAGATGATTTTAAAAATGTTTTTAAATCTTTTATTTACTTATTTATTTGGTACAGGGTCTCGTTATACAGCTTGGACTCATAGTGATCCTCCTGTCTCAGCCTCACCAGTTCTGGGATTACAGGTGTGCGCCATCAAGCCCAGTTTTAGTGGCTGGCACAGTGCGCTCGGGGTTCCAGGGCTGGTGCAGAATGTGGTACTGGGCATCAAGCCTGGGTCCTTGTGCTCGCCAGTCAGGCGCTTAGACCGCTAATCTATCTCCCTAGCCAGGGAAGATGATTTTTATGGGAAGAATAGCACTACTAAAGACCCTAAGAGAGGGGGTGGTGTGCTTAAGTTTGGACTTTTTTTTTTTTTTTTAAGAATACACAACTATTATTGACCACTGCTCACCATTATTTACAATAAAGTAAACAATGTATATTAGGATAACATTCTGACTACTACAAAGGTGTTCTGGCTGCTGCTAAAAACAGTAATCTAAATACTGAAAAGATTGAGCCTACATGTAAGAAACACGATGGGGCCAAGAAAAAACATGCAGGTCAATATTTTAGATTACAAGTGGGCCAGGCAAATAGCTCAGTGGATTAAAGTGCCTGCAAGCAGGTACAGGGGTCAGGGGTTTGATCCCCAGGCCTGCTGTGCTGACCCCCGCCCCTGAGGTGCACTGAGATAGCAATTGAGACTAGGTGCGGTGGCATGCGCCTGTAATCCCAGCCTTTGGGAGGCTGAAAACAGGCGGATCACTACAAGTCCGATCTAGTAGCGAGACCCTCAACACCCTGTAGACCCTTCCCTAAAACAGACACACACATATACACAGATTACAAGTTTGTCCACTCATTTATTCTAGGTCCTAAATTGTGAACACCTCCAGCCACTCACTAGGTTTCCATGAGCCAAGTTTTAAAACATATGAATCTTGACTTTTGAGTGCAGATTTCAATTTGCTGTGAAGTAATGAGTCTTGAGGAATTTCTAATGTTCCCTTGTTAAGTCTTCCTTAGCAAATTCAAACAAACCAAGTTTTAACTTGCTGTTTTATTCAAGTGGGAAAGTTGTTGGTAGAGATAAGAATTTTTTTTTTTCTCTTTTTGAGACAGGGTCTCACTATGCAATTCAGGCTGGCCTTGCGCTCACTTTGCAGCCCAGGCTGGTCTTTTTTTTTTTTTTTTTTTCCCCATGAGATAGTATTTATTAGGTTTCTTCCAAGTCAGAGCTCACTGACTCTGAGTAAGGAAAAGGGGAGATTTTCTTTCTCTCATGTGCAAGTCATATGAGAAGTCTAGCTTTCATATAATCTAATAAGAAAAATCTTTCTTGAATATTTAGAAAAGACACACAGCGGAAACTGCTCTAGTAGGATCTCCACCACCTAAATAAATACTGTTTAAAGTTTGCCATGTACCACGCATGGTGCTGAGGAGTGGGCACAAAATGACAGGGAAAAAAACGGATGGGGGATTTGTGGCAAGTGTGCATCAAAGCTCCTGGTTTCAGCCCAGGCTGGTCTTGAACTCCCAAGATCCTCCTGCTTCAGCCTTCCAAGTGCTGAGATTGTAGGTGCGCGCCACCATGCCCAGCTAGATAAGACATTTTTGGGGGGAGTTTTGGAAGTAAATTGCGTTTTTGTGGCTAAAGACAGATACTGCTTTGCAACTATCTACTATAGACTGTCCAATTAACTTAAAAGGTTACAGCTTCAGGAAAACTTTCTATTTAACTAGAAGTGATTTCTTAGGTTGCTCAGAATGATGGCATCTCAAACATGAGTTTATCACCCATAGTTTTTTTTTGGTGGACATTTAAAAACAAAATAAAAACCACTTACATAAGAATTTTATTTATACACACACAGACAAAAACTCAGAATGGTCCTTGAGTGTATGAGCTAAAACATGAGTTCTGATTTGGACTATGGACAATTCCCTCCAACATGTAGAGAACCAGAGGAAATGTATCAGGCCACCAAATGCTGTTTTTTGATGAAGCAATTACAAATGCTTTATTTATTTGTTCAAAGTAACCAGTGTTATAGATGCAAAACAAACAAAACCCAACAACTCCCCCAAATACTACTTTCAAAACTGACATAAACTGACATATTAAACTTGATTTTCATTAGAATGTTTTATTTCCACACTACTAAATCAACACCAAGGTATATATCAACACCTAGGTCAGACTTGTAGTGATCTGCCTGTTTACTGCCTCCCACGAGCTGGGATTACAGGCTTGCGACACCATGCCCTGTCTCAATTCCCCTCTCAGCATGCCCCTGGGGGCGGGGCCAGGACGGCAGGCCTAGGGGTCAAACCCCAGCCCCTGCGACTGCTTGCACATACTTTAATCCTGTATTGTCTTTTTCTTTACCAGCTGTTTGCAAATTAAGAAATGCCTCAATTAACCGTGGACGATCTCAATTTTCTTCAGCTTCCCGTGTATTGTCAGCATCTGTAAATCCCTTCCACTTCAGGAAATACTATACCTTCCCATTCACTACACATCAGTCCAGTACTTTTCCTACTTCAAACTCTTCGGGTTCTGCTTCCTCGTTTTTTTTACTTTTTCCATTTTGTTTCTTTCCCATTTTTTACAGTATAGTTTTATTGGAGGCCATTTTTTTTTTACTGCAGACTTGAGCTATTACTCACCACCTCGGATGCTCAGTCACGAGTCTGCAGTCTCAGCCTGGGTGCCTGCAGCTCCACTCACACCCGAGTGCAGCTGGACATTTTTTTTTTAAATCACTATGGTTGTTTGAGGAAAGAGGACTCGAGACCCCACCCTTGCGCTAGTGAAAGTGGTGAATTGGGTTAGGAGACCACTGTGGCAGCTTCCGTTGGCTGTGACAGGGTGGTAGAGATGGAGACAACAGGCAGGGGTTAGTACCTGACTAGATGTGGGACAGGAGGAGGAGAAGCAGCAGCAGGTTAATATCTGTTTTCTAGCGTGGGTAACTGGCTACATGAAGGTGTTATTTTCAGAGATGGGCAAGGAGCAAATATGGAAGATGAATTCAGACCCTTGGGGCATGGTACAAATGTAAATCGGCCTCTCTCTATCCGTACAGGTGTTGCGCCTGGCTGTAACAGGGAAATGCACAGGTTGCTTTGGAAATCTGGGATGCAGTTATTTATTTTCATTTTTACTTGATTCGAAAGCTTCCTCTTTCTAATCATCTTCTCAATTGGAAGCAGCTTCAGTTGAGTTTCTGTTCTGCTGAACTCACATGTTTAATGATTTGAGTCCAGTTGATAGGGCCGCATTTTATCTCCCCAACCCTCCAGTTTTGAAAGAAAATTATTTGGGAGATATTTATGCATTGTATCAATAACAATTTTCCATCACTTGAAGATTTGCATATGTGGCTTTGGATTTTATGGGGTTCATTGACCCCTCTCTTCCCGTGCCTGGACTCCTGCCCTGCTCATAAGCATGTGGCACCAAGGGTGAAGAGCTGCTGTGGATGGGTCTTTGGCATACCTTCGAGGGCCTCGGGTTAGCCACAGTAGAGGTAGCATACGCTGCAAGTCAACAAGAGCTCTCAGAATTATAGCTTGCCTCTACAAGTCTTATGTTTGAGGAAGGAGTTCTTCCTGAGGAGACTTCAGTTATCCCTATAGTGAGGTATTCTATTTTGGGGCACCAATTTTTAAAAATTAAATTCAGTACGTACTTTTGGAAACCTATGTTATGCAAGGCTGTTGAGTTTATAGTGACAACAAGGTAAGGAGGACCAAAACCTCTAGGGGCAGCATCAGTGAAAACAAGACTCCGGTGACAGGAATCCTGTTTGTAAATTGATTCCAGGTAGCCATGGCCCTGGAAGACAGGACTAGAAGGGTGTATCTGGGGCTTCTACCACCAATGTTCCTATCTATTTCAAGTCACTCTTCAGCCGAGTCTCCACCAGATGGTGTTGAGGACAGAGCAGCTATTTGTGCCTCCCATTGACATCTATTTTTCCAAGTGAGAGACTGCCCCATATGTTAGTGCAATATGGCACTCAGGGTGAAGCATCCATTTGTGTCAGCAGGAACCTGCGACTTGCTGCCACCCTTCCTCACGCCTTTTCCTGCCTCTCTGATCTTTTCTAGGTCTCTGGCCTGTCAAGAGGACCATTGGTGCTGTGGTGGAAGCCAGCGTCTAAGTCTTGTGTATGGCGTGGTTAAGGTTGCAGCCTCTCACCTCTGCCTTCCTGCATTTTGGGCTGGTTACTTTTGTGCTCTTCCTAAATGGTCTTCGGGCCGAGGCTGGCAGCTCAAGGGACGTGCCCGGTACAGGGCAGAACAATGAGTCCTGCTCAGGGTCAACAGATTGCAAAGAGGGTGTCATCCTACCAATCTGGTATCCAGAGAACCCTTCCCTTGGGGACAAAATTGCCAGGGTCATTGTCTATTTTGTGGCCCTGATATACATGTTCCTTGGAGTGTCCATCATTGCTGACCGCTTCATGGCATCCATTGAAGTCATCACCTCTCAGGAGAGGGAGGTGACTATCAAAAAGCCTAATGGAGAGACCAGCACTACGACAATTCGAGTCTGGAATGAAACGGTCTCCAACCTGACCCTGATGGCCCTGGGCTCCTCTGCACCTGAGATTCTCCTTTCCTTAATTGAAGTATGTGGTCACGGGTTCATTGCTGGTGACCTGGGGCCCTCTACCATCGTAGGCAGTGCAGCCTTCAACATGTTCATCATCATTGGCCTCTGCATCTACGTGATCCCCGATGGAGAGACACGCAAGATCAAGCACCTACGGGTTTTCTTTGTCACCGCTGCATGGAGCATCTTTGCCTACATCTGGCTCTATATGATCTTGGCTGTCTTCTCTCCTGGTGTGGTCCAGGTCTGGGAAGGCCTCCTCACCCTCTTCTTCTTTCCAGTGTGTGTCCTCTTGGCCTGGATGGCAGATAAACGACTGCTCTTCTACAAATACATGCACAAAAAGTACCGCACAGATAAACATCGGGGAATTATCATAGAGACGGAGGGCGAGCACCCGAAGGGGATTGAGATGGATGGGAAAATGATGAATTCCCACTTCCTAGATGGGACTCTGGTGCCCTTGGAAGGGAAGGAGGTGGATGAATCCCGCAGGGAGATGATCCGAATCCTCAAGGACCTGAAACAGAAGCACCCAGAGAAGGACTTAGACCAGCTGGTGGAGATGGCCAACTACTATGCTCTTTCCCACCAACAGAAGAGCCGGGCCTTCTACCGAATCCAAGCCACTCGTATGATGACTGGTGCCGGCAACATCTTGAAGAAGCATGCAGCAGAGCAAGCCAAGAAAACCTCCAGCCTGAGTGAGGTGCACACGGAGGAGCCTGAGGACTTCATCTCCAAGGTCTCCTTTGACCCATGTTCTTACCAATGCCTGGAGAACTGTGGGGCTGTCCTCCTGACAGTGGTGAGGCGGGGTGGAGACATGTCCAAGGCTGTATACGTGGACTACAAGACAGAGGATGGCTCTGCCAACGCAGGAGCTGACTATGAGTTCACGGAGGGCACTGTGGTCCTGAAGCCAGGAGAGACCCACAAGGAGCTCTCTGTGGGCATCATTGATGATGACATTTTTGAGGAGGATGAGCACTTCTTTGTGCGGCTAAGCAATGTCCGCATGGAAGAGGAGCAGCCAGAGGAGGGGATGCCGCCGATGCTCAACAATCTTCCCTTGCCCCGGGCTGTCCTGGTGCCACCATGTTTGGCCACGGTTACTATCCTGGATGATGACCATGCTGGCATCTTCACTTTTGAATGTGATACCATCCGGGTCAGTGAAAGCATTGGCATTATGGAGGTCAAGGTTCTGCGGACATCAGGTGCCAGGGGCACAGTCATTGTCCCTTTTAGGACAGTAGAAGGGACAGCCAAGGGTGGCGGTGAGGATTTTGAAGACACATATGGGGAGTTGGAATTCAAGAACGATGAAACAGTGTAAGTAACCTTTCAGTAGTTTAGCCCTCCCTGCCCCGTTCCATGCCATCCTTTTCTGTCCTCTATAAGCCTGTTCCTTGTTCCACAGGTGTGCAGGATCAGCAGCCACTGGACAGGTGGCACCTCCACGCTCTCTTTCAGTTGTCTCACTTTCAGTTGCTCCTGGGCAAGGAATTCTATGGCAGGCTCTAAGGACACAGACCATTTTGTCCATCAGAACTTAAAAGGATGATGGGTGGAGACCTAGGATGATAGAGGTTTTGTAATATGAGATTTGGAGAATTCTTGGGACTAAGCAAGAGCTAGGAAACTGATCGGGCCTCTCCCTCCTCCCCTTTTCATACCAAGGGATTATGAGTTTTGAAGTCAACCCCTCCAATTCCAGGATAGTAATAACCCAACTAGAATAGCAGTGTCACGAACACAAGTAGCAAGGTGGTGGGACAAACCTGTAATCTCAGTACTTGGCAAGCTGAGGCAGGAGGATCATTGTGAGTTCAGGGCCAGTCTGGGCTACATAGTGAGTGCAAGGCCAGCCTGAACTGCATAATGAGACCCTATTTCAAAAAAACCAAAAAGGACTGAATGAGTCAATGTACATAAGCAAGTGGCACCTTCCCCACTGTAGTTGTATTGTGTAGCAGACTTTGGATACCTCTCCTGCAATTTGGAAACTGAAAAGTTGATTGAAAATTGGAAGTCTCTGAATATCCACAGGCTGTTTTATGGAGTAAAGCATAGCCAGTTTAGGTGACGTCAGTCAGTGTGGCTTGGGTACTTGTGGTGTCCTGGAGAAGCCGAGCTCCCAAGGGGTGCAGCCACCTGTTGGTAGACTCAGGTCTAAGCTCCAAAATCTGCCTGTGCAGTGTAGAAGAAGACTATTGAGAATTATTGGAGAAAATACATGTCTGTGTGGTCATCTCTTTTTATAGTCTAGGACTTGCCTAACATACTTCTCGAGTTATTGCCCCTCTCAGAACTGCGGGTCCTGTACTTCCATTGCTGTATCTATCACTGGAAAGCCTCTCCCCATCAAGATAGATGCAGACTGGGAACCTGTCCTTTTCTCAGATGAATAACTTTGAAAAAAGAATCTGGGGCCAGGGAGATGGCTCAGTGGAATAAGCGCTTCCCTGGCAAGCACAAGGGCCTGAGTTCAATCCCCAGTTCTGCCAAAAAAGAAGAAAGAATCTGAATGGATTCCCCAGAATTTATAGCGGAGGGCAGGGTGGCTTTGAAGGATGGAAATGAGAAGTGGGATCCTGTCTCTGAATTCCTGCTCCTGTCCATGCAATAAGCAGTGGCAGGAGATGGCTGGAAGAGTAAAAGGGGGTGTCAAACCACTCCAAGATCTGGCTAATTATGCAAGGGCTGATCAAATAATATAGTGTGCATTCAAATAAAAAATAGTACAGTCAAGACATATTTGTCACCTTCACACCTCCCCCACTGCACACATTCCTTCTATGTCCTTGCCACTTTCCCAAACAGTTTGGGAAGCCCTCTCACCACAGTGTCTTTATGAGATGTAATAAAAATATAGTGGATGCTGCTGCTGCCTGACATGGAACAGAAAAGCCGCTCATCAAGACACTATGAAAGGGGCCGGGAGATGGCTCAGTAGAGTAAGTGCTTCCCTGGCAAGCACAAGGTCTTGAGTTCAATCCCCAGTTCTGCCAAAAAAAAAAAAGACACCGTGATGCATTCTTAGCCACCTTATTTCCTGGACCCAACACCATGCAACTTTTTGGTCTTCCCTGAAGCCAAAATGACCATGAAGGGTAGATAGTTTGAATTGATTCAGGACATTGAGGCAGCCACAGCAGCACAGCTAAAGACACTCATAAACGAGAACTCCCAGAATGGTTTTAGGAAGTGGCAAGAACAATGGAAGAAATGTGTTTGAAGTGACAAGGAGCATTTTGGGAGAAATTAATAGCAGTTTGTCTTTTACTAAAATAAAAGTTTTTATAAAGTTATAAGTATTCAAGATATTTTCAGATTACACCTTGTACTTTTTGTGGGAAACGAAATGATACAGTACCGGTAAGAGAGAGGGAAGGAAATCACAGGAAAGGGTGGACCCATTGACTCCGGGAAAAGCTGTTATTGAAGTAGTTCTTCCCAGGTTAGGACATACGACAGAGGGCCGGCAGAATAGCTCAGTGGATTAAAGCACCTGCAAACAGGTGCAGGGGCCAGGGCTTTGATTCCTGGGCCTGCCATGCCACCCTACCCTCACGGTGTGCTGAGATGGCAATTGAGCCTGGGCGTGGTGGCACGCATCTGTAAACAGATGCATCCCAGCTGTAAACAGATGGATCACTATGAGTCCAATCTAGTAGTAAGACCCAGAGCACCCTATAGACCCTTCCCTAAGATTAAAAAAAAAAAAAAAAAAAAAAAAAACATGGGACAGAGAGCAGAAAGGGTCCACTGAAAACAGACCAGAATAATTTCATGCTCTTCTCACTCAGTCTCTTCCTAATAATGTGACCTTGGGCAAATCATTTAGTAACTGGAACTAAGCTGTCTCCTGCGCAAAGTGGAAATAACAATACCTTGTTATTATTAATAATACGTTATTATTTATTTATCTGGCTTTTGCCAGGAGGCAAGGACAGATCATTCTTGCAGTTCTTTTTTCCTCTAGGATATTCTGAACAGTAGGCACGAGCATTCAGGGTAGGTCATATCTGCACTAGCCAAAAATGAAATGGGATATTTTCTCCTGAAGAGAAATAGCTGTCGACAAATTGATTTATTAGAGCTCTATTTGGTCATTTGCTGGGAAAGATAATCATTTGTTAGCCTAAGTAAAAACCTGTACTTCCAGAGAATACTATCCATTTATATATGCTCTGGGGAGAGTTCTTACATACAAATGAAGGCCGGGCCCTCACTTGGAAGACAGACTCCGTGAAATTTTACACATTTATGGCAATGGAAGTGTGCAGGAGTTTATTATCAGGCATTAAATGACATCAAGACCACAAAATTTGCTGTAATGTGACAGCCTTGTCATTGCTCCAGTTTGCCCAATGGGAAAGAAGGGTAATTTTAGGAGATCCGAGGCATGGCTCCTGGTTTCATTTTGTTAATAATCAATTATGCACCAAGGATCTCTAAATATGATTACACCTTACTCAGCCTCATGTGTGTTTCATTTGTATAGCCCCATGGTGTGCGTGAGCCTGTGAATTATACTCAGGTGATATTTGTTCCCAATGTGTCAGCCTTTAGAAGTTGATATTCTCACGCAGATAGTCTAGGGCAGTGACGTGTGTTACTGTACTTTCCTTTTAAGACAAAAGATGTTCATATAAAGCTGTTGTTTTCTAAGCTAAAACTTCAGTATTTAGGTTTACTGGCAGTGTTGGCACGTGACGATGAATAAGTGGGCTTGGGCTTGCAGTTTGGCATTACATCCCTGAAAGGTTCACCATTCCCAGTTTCCTTTTTCTTTTTCTTTCTTTTTTTTTTTTTTTTTTTTGTGGAACTGGGGATTGAACTCAGGCCTTTGCACTTGCCAGGGAAGCACTTATTCCACTGAGCCACCTCCCTGGCCCATCCATTCCCAGTTTAGAGTTTGGTGAACATATCCATGCTTCTGTGTATTCTTTTGTATTATTTTTCAACTTCAATTTGATCTCTTTGATTTTCCTTGCTGCAGAAGAATGAGGTCTAAACCAGACAGTCAGCCCCATGTAACAAATCCTGCCCCTGATACTTCAAAGTAACTTTATAACTAAGGGTTATACTGTACGGTAGAGGAACCATGGGCTCTGAATCTCTAGCTTAGAATTTTGGTTCTACTGACTTACCAAATGGTTTGGGGAAATGTTATTAAACTATGAGACCATTTCTTCATTGGCAAAATGTAGTTCATAGGTTGCAGGCAGTTACAACGATTCAAGATGTTGCATGTAGTGTGTCTGGCATATAATATTGGCTCGGTGAACGAGGACTTCAGCATTGATAAATTAACGATATCTTCTTTTTTTTTTTTTTTTTTTTTTTTTTTTTTTTTTTTTTTTTTTTTTTTTTTTTTTTTTTTTTTTTTTTTTTTTTTTTTTTTTTTTTTGTCTTTTTGAGACAAGGTCTCACTATGCAGTTCAGGCTGGCCTTAAACTCACTTTGTAGCTCAGGCTGGTCTCGAACTCACAACAATCCTCCTGCCTCAGCCTCCCGAGTGCTGGGATTACAGGCATGCGCCA
>PVKA01040952.1:0-18405 GCA_004027165.1 Ctenomys sociabilis | reverse complement strand
GATGCAATTTTGGTTCCTTGGGTTCTGGTGACGAGTGTCTTCCCATTATTTGTTATGTTGAACATCGCTGGCGCCTTCACATCATACTAGCCTTTTTGAGAAAAATGGATCAATCACTTTGTTTTTGGCTCCTTTTTTGCCACCTTCTGTGAGGTGCTTGTTCTTGCCTATACCACCATGGTGCTGCTCAGAGAGCCAAAAGGGAGTTGTGTCTTTTGACTTGAATATTTAATCTGTTTATATTTAATATAACTAATGATATGGTTAGATCAGTTACTGCCATTTTGCTCTGTTTCCATCATGTCTTTGCTACTAGGAATTTTTTTTCTCTCTTTCTAAAATAGGCTTTGTTGTCCAGGCTGGCCTTAAAACTTCTTTTTGCTTTAGCCTCTATAGAGCCCGGATTATGGTATGTGCAACCCCCACCTATTTCTTTCTTAACTGCCTTTTGTTTCTGCAAATACAGTGTGCCATTTAGTTTTTCAGTTCATTAATAGTTTTATTATTTTCTTATTTTGTCTAGAGATTATACTTCTGAATTTACGTTTTTCATGTTGATAATGTTTCAATTTCTGCAAGAATACATCTTTGTTCTACTATAATTCTGTTTTTACCTATCTATGTTACAAATATAACAATACATTGATTTGTTTTGTAGAGGTTTGTCTTAAAGACTCTTGGAAAATTGAACAACATATTTATGTTTTCTTCTATTATTTCTAGTGATCTTCATTTCTTCCTGTGGATTTAGATTACCATTGAATGTCACTTTCGTTAGCCCAGAGGGCTTCTGTTAGGGCACAATAATCAACAGTTATAATCAGCAGTCAGCAGCAGGTTGATTTGTCTATTGCTGCTGTTTTTGCCATTATTTGTGAAGTATAGTTTAAGACTTCAGAAGAGAAACTTAACCATTTACTGTGCTCCCCTCCTGATAGCTGTCACTGAATGTGGGTTAAACACCCTGCCTTGCACCTTTCCTTTCCTCATTTCTGTGTGTCTTTAGGAGAAGGGACCCTTTCTCTATCCCTCCTTCCCTTACCTTCTCTTAGACTAAGGTTTGTTACCCTTGGGACACTAAACATTTTGGGCTGGATAATTATTGTTTGTTGTAGGAATCTGTCCTTTATGTTATCAGGTGGTTTTTGTAAATTGAATTTTTATGCATATTACTCATAGTTTACATATTATTTTCCCATACTTGATTTTTATGATACATGGGAAATATGTAGTTGTATACCAAATTAAGAATATGTTGTGATAGGGAAAAAAGTGTCCCCTAGTACCTGACAAATTAAGTACATAGACCAAGGTCAGTATTCCTCGAACTTCAGGGTCTAAGAGAAAACGTACGTTCTTCATATCAGCGAGGTTAAATTAAAACATGTTGGGTAGAAGGAATCACATGACGTGATGGGGACTCCCATGCTTGTTAGAAATGGATTGAAGTGTGTGCTGGTCGCAGAAGTGGACAGTGAGCATTTTGGGTCACAAATGCTCATGGTTTTTTTTCCTGCTGTTGAGCAGCTGTCAATAACAGAATCCCCACATTTTAGAAAAAACTTGGATATTTTGCTTTGATAATTGTAGAGTGGTTTTGGGTTACTTTCTCTGTTAGATATGATTATTCAAATAGTTGTCCTACAAAGTTTTCTTTATGGTCAGTTGAATCATTTATTGAATCATATGTTAGACATACAGTTTTTTTAATTCCTTGCTTAGAGGAGATCTTATTCTTGAAAGTTGTGTTTTATAAATACTGAGGTAATATCAGTGTTGTAAAATTCTTAAGATACGAAAAAATTTAAAAAGACCTTTCTGTTTTTGTGAGACATGTTAAATATATAGAAGTTGATAACAGGGATATATCTAAAAGTAATGCATCTCTTCATATATTACACCACCATTATTACTACTTCACACCTTTTTATATGTGTAAATTTATAAATGTCTTTTGAAGAGAATAGTAAATTTTCCTTAAAGATTCTTTTTTTTTTTAAAAAAAAAAGAAACCATGGGGCCAGGGAGATGGCTCAGTGGAATAAGCACTTCCCTGGCAAGCACAAGGGCCTGAGTTCAATCACTGGTTCCACAAAAAAAACCCAAACAAACAAACAAAAAAAAAACATTCATTATTTGATATATGGTCTTGCTACACAACTCAACTCATAGTGATCCTACTGTCTTAGCCTCCCCAGTGCTGGGATTACAGGTGTGCATCACCATGTCTGCTTTTGGTGGCCAGCAGGGTGCACTAAGATTTATGGGGCTGGCAGGGCATGCAGTACCAAGGATAACACCCAGCTCCTTGGCCCTTGCCAGGTAAGCACTTAAAGTGCTGGGCTATCTCAATATCAGCCCCTCCTAAAGATTTTGGCAGTAAATAATTTTGTACTGTTAACTGCCTATCATATTTACTTATCTCTGTTGTTAGAGAGATAGCCAGAGACAATTTGTAAGTTGTGGATCACTGGGTATCTCAAGAAATGGTTCCTTAGATATACTCCTTTAGGCAATGAGAATAGTACATAGTGGACATATTGACTGCCTAAAAGAGTAGGAAATAAATCTTGTAAATAAAGTATGGCTTTTGAGTTTGTCAATGAGTAGGGTTATAATTATGTTAACTGATTTATTTTTGATAAGTAATTTAAACTGGTCCCTTGAAATTGTCTTCTAAGTATTCTGAAAATCATCAGATGCGGCAGTAGTTTTGCTGACTTTCAGTCACTTCAGACATTTGTATAGGAGATGTCGTCCCCAGGGTTGATACAGTTCACTTCATAGTTTTCCTTTTAATCCGTGTATGTGTGTGCCAGAGATCAATCTAGGAACCTTGCTAGAAAGGCACTTGTGCCTCTGAGCCATGTATCCCTGGCCCAAACCTTTTTTTTTTTTTTTTGTCTTTTTTGAGGCAGGGTCTCACTATGCAGTTCAGGCTGGCCTTAAGCTCATTTTGTAGCTCAGGCTGGTCTTGAACTCACAACAATCCTCCTGCCTCAGCCTCCTAAGTGCTGGGATTACAGGTCTGCGCCACCACGCCCGGCTCCTGGCCCAAACCTTTTATTGTTTAAAATTTTGCATCTATTTTATGTTCTTAGAATATTGACTTTAGGGTTATCAGCCTGTAGTCGCTGTAAAGACTTTGGATTTGTACCATTTTATTTACTTCTCTGAAGGCGCTAGTTTCAGGCATTACCTGGCTGATGCTGTACTTGATGAAGTGCTTGTCATGAGTTCTGAAATGGCTGTGAACTGTGGAGGCTTTTTGTCCTTCGGCAAGTTTGGAATGCATTTTCTCTAGCTTTCCATTTGCCAGAGCATATGCTTTTGCAGTGGGGGTCATGTGAGGTCGTCAGCCTTCGCAGTTGTTGCCGGAGCTCAGCAGGGCCACTAGTGTTTGTAAAACTCGGCTGGTTTTGTCAAGTGCTTCATTGGCTTTGTAGCAGTGAAGACAAGGCCATATTTCTTAGTCATCACGAATTCAAGTTTCTCTCTTTTTTTATTTTTGGATGTAATATTATAAATGTCCTATTCTGGATTTATGCCATAGATCTTTTAATGAATGAAATGTGGTCAAATTTAGATTTATATGAGAAACTTCTACCTGTAAAGTTTAGGTAGAAATATGAGAAGTATGTTTAGAAGTCCACTGATTAAATTCATACCCCAAGTTCTATAAAAACCGAATTACTTACTGAATTTCTTTTTTGGCTTATAGTCTTATTTACTGTCATTATAATCTGGTGACTTTTTAGTGTATGAAGTGAAGTTTGTTGATGAACATTATAGCATTTAACTTTTATTATAGAGCAGACACAGGTGAATAATACTGCCACTGATATTATTCTTTTACTCCAGAATTTTATTTCCTCAGGAAATTAGAGCTTGTTAAGAGGTAGTTTATGGGGCTGGGTGTAGTGGCATCCTTCAATCCAGCACTCTGAAAGTTGAGGCAGGAGGAGAGCTTGAACCTAGCTTGAGCTACATAGTTTAATAATAGTGAGACACTATCTCAAGAAGCACAGGGGGGGATTTATGATTAATTTTTCTTATATAACATTTCATAAGAATTGCTGTCCTTACACTAATTGCATGGTTTACTGAAATATTTTATAAATGGATTCAGTCTGAGACTTGGAAACCTGCTGTTACCCAATATAGACTGATGGCATTGATTCAATTGATTGTCCCCTTTCTGTTTTTCCTTCTCTTTTATTCAGGAGCCTAGTAATGGATAAATTTTGTCTTTCCTTGTGGGAATAAAAATCATTTTTTAAATATGTATTTTTCCCTCATTTAATTCTTTGTAAAAGAAAATTAAGTTGTAAAAATTTTCTGTGTAACTCAGCAACAATATGTTTCCTCTCTAGGTTTGAGTTCTGGGAAGATTTTGAAGAAGACCATGGAAAAGGGAGAGAGAATGGATATCAGAGTCTTCATAAGGTGCTAGAGCCTTTCCTTCTCCGGAGAGTCAAAAAAGATGTTGAGAAGTCCCTTCCTGCCAAAGTGGAGCAGATCCTCAGGGTAGAGATGTCAGCCCTTCAGAAACAGTATTATAAGTGAGTTTGTTTTTGCTTGATTTAAGCTAAAGGGAATTGAAATCATGACTATAAAGCCATTAGATAATTCATGAATAATTCTTTTTAGTGAATCCTTAACACAGTAGAACTTTGTAATTGGTCAGAAAAAAAAAGGTTTTTATTTTTTATTTGTGTGAGAATTAACACAATGTTTACCATGATTAAGTCATCTAAAGTTATACTTGTAATTCTCAGTGCTAATGCCTCTATCTGTAAGCAAACATCTACTACTTTTTTGTAGATACATTTTCTCTGCCTTTCAGTTAGTTTTTGATTAAGCTTCTGCCATGTTCCTCATACTCAGCTACCCTTGGGTATGCAAGTGAGTGAACACATCTTTGCCTCATTGTGTGGCAGGGAAGACAGACGATGGGCAAGTGCTTAAGAGTACAGTGCTGTTTAACAAGGAAGGCAGTGCAGGGTCCTGTGAAGGTTCAGAAAAAGAAGTGCTCACCATGTCCTCCAGGGTAAACATTGATCGTTTCTCTAGCATTCCAGTGGAACAGTTGGAATGTAGGTTATCTCATTGGTTTAGGTTTGCTCTTTTAATACCATGCTGAGCATGGATTACTGGTGTGTGCCACTATTTCTGGCCCTCATTTTAAGTAATTTTTATTTTGGAAAATGTTTGCATGTGTATAAGAATAGAATCCTCTGTGTGTACTCAGCCATAATCTACATTTGACAGTTACTGACTCATGGCTATAATTTGTACATTTCTTGAATCCCTTCCCACCAATTGTATTAAAATTCATTCTATGTACATATCATAGATGTCTTAGTATATATCTCAAAAAGATAGACTTTTAGTTTGCTAGTAATGTATTAATGTTTATTACTAAAGATAATATTATTATGCCTAAAATATTCCCTACCAGTATTTTTTTTGTTTTGGCAGAACCAATCCCTAACAGTTTTTAATGTGTAGTGAATGTTTATGTTTTCTTTGTCATCATACATGCACACAAATACTTATACAGATATGCATCAACATCCATACCGTTTTGTTTCTGTTTTTGTTGGGATTTACATTGTTTTATACATTAGGAATGATGGTATGTCTCTTAAATTTATTATTTTTGCAGTACTGAGAATTGAACTCAGGGCCTCTGCAAGGAACTGCATTTCTAGCCCCTTTTAAAATATTTCTTTTAACATATGCCTGTAATCCCAGAACTTGGAAGGCAGAGGCAGAAGGGGTCACTATGAATTCAAGGCTGTCATGGGCTGCATAGTGAGTTCAAGGCCAGTGTGAACTATTTAGTGAACCACTGTCTCATAAAAAAAAGAAAACTTTGAAAAAAATAGTTTTACATTTTGAGAGGGTCTTTCTAGGTTGCTAAGGCTAGGCTTGCATTCCACATCCTCCTTCCTCAGCCTTCCAGAGTGCTGGCATTACGGGCGTGTGCCACCATGTGTTGTTTTTATTTTACTCCTTTGTTTTCCTCAACTTTGTAAGGATTTTGATAGAAGAGACTGACTTTTAAGTTTTGTAGATTTTCTTAGCCAAAAGGTCAAGAAACAAATGAGATTGTTTTCTATTTGTAATGTTATCAATTAGTTGTGAACATCACTTATATGTATTGGTACAGTGCAGTAATGCTCATTTTTTATCATGCTTTTTTTTTTTTTCCAAAGGGACTTCTTTTGGTCTTATTTTTACTATCTTCTTTTTTGGTAAAAAAAGAAATTGAACTCTGGGAATTGAACTCTAACTTCGTGCTTGCTAGGCAGGCACTGTGCCACTGAGCTACATCTCTGGCCCTTTTCTTTCTTTCTTTCTTTCTTTTTTTTTTTTTTTTTTTTTTTTTTTTTTTTTTTTTTTTTTTTTTTTTTTTTTTTTTTTTTTTTTTTTTTTTTTTTTTTTTTTTGTGGAAAAGGGGATTGAATTCCAGCCCTTGCACTTGCCAGGAAAGCACTTACTCCACTGAGCCATCTCCCCAGCCCTTATCATGCTTTTCTTCATGAAGTTGAATACTAGCCAGGTATAGTGGCACAAGCTTGTTATCCCAGCACTAGGGGGACTGAGGCTAGAGGATCATGGAGACTCCATCTCAGAATAAAAATAGTGGAATACATTTATAAAAAGAAATTTCCCATATCTGCTGGGGAGTAGGTCACATAGGAAAGGCAAAATAAATATTTGCTTTTGAATTTTTGCTATTTTCCAAGTAAAATGTCTGCTTGTCCTTTAAAGGTTAAGACCAGTGAGATTTATTATGGTATCCTTCATGTTAGTGTTCCAGAATTTTTTTTTTTTAGTGTTCCAGATTTATCTTGTACATTTCAGTGTACTTGATGGACCTGTACTAGGTCCTGTGGACTAGCATGTTCAGTGGACAGAAGTAGAAAGTTTTTATTTTTAAACATGAAAATACATCTCGAGTTCTTTATGGTTAAACAGTACAGGTTGCCCTCTGTATCTGTAGGTTTGGCATTGAGTTATTCAATTAGCTGCAAGTCAGTATTCATAAAGCTTTCCATCTGTACTGAACATACAGAGAATTGCACTACTTAAGTAATACAGTATAGCACATAGGTAGCACTTATACTTTATTAGATATAATAAATAATCTAGGTAGGATTTAAAGTATATAAAAAGATATACATAAGTCATGTGCAAATACTGTGTTTTGTACAAAGGCTCACGCATGTGAGGTGTAGTCAAATGCAGGGTGTTGTGTGCTGGGTGCTGGCTTTTCCACTGAGTTACAGTGCCAGGCTACTGATTGTCTGTGGATACCAGTGGACACCTCTTCTACAAGATCTCATTTGCTCTTACAGATTTTACATGCTAAAGCTTCCACTTGTCAAATACACCAGTCTCACTCATTCCACAATGACAATAGTGTTAGGATAACTGCAGGTTCTGTTCCTGGTGGTATAAACAACAACAAAGCCAGCAGAAAACAAGAAGGTTTTCGCTTGCTTGCTTTTCATATATCCCACTAGAAATGAGTGACTCCTGAAGTACTTGAGATGGTGTGTTGTGTGTGTGCCTTGGCCTCCAGTGGAATATGTAGGTTTATTTTATTTTAATTTGTTTCTTTAGGGATTGCTTTAATTTTATACTTATTATATTTATGGAATTCCATAGAGTTATAAATTCTGATATATTCAAACATATCAGAGCATATATAACCCTCATCTTTATACCCTGCATTATAGTCCCTTGTTTATTACTTACATTTTTATAAGCATTCCTTGTTAAATCCAAATTTTATAATTTTTGTTTCCTAAAATTTTAATTTTTTATTATTTTTTCTAAATTCCTTAATATAACCATTTTAATTTCCTCATAGATGGATGATAATATATGTATATGTGTTTTTCTGCCTTTTTCAGTAGAATCTTAGTTTCTTGTAGAGATATTTCTTGTCAATTGTGTGCTATCTTATTGTGGATCTATAATGTTGTTGGTTTTTTTTTTTATTTTTGGTGGTACCAGAGATCAAACTCAAGACCTTGCACTTGCCAGGCAAGCACTTATTCCACTGAGCTATCTCCCCAGCCCTTGTAATGTTGTTTATTCAACCATTTTTCTAGTGGTAGAATTTGGATTGTTTGATATACTTTGCTGTTGTATTATTATTCTCATTTTTGGAGAGAACATCTCACTATGTAGCTCTGGTTGACCTTGAACTCGCAGTGATCCTGGTATTTCAGCCTCCTGAGTGCTAGGATTACAGGTGTGTGCCATCATAACAGGACTTTGCTTTTAGAAATAACCTGTGTAGTGAAAATGTTGAGGTAGATTCTTGACACTGTAATTTCTAGGAGAAATAAAAAAGTACCTTTAATTTTTTTTTTTTAATTTTTATTTATTTGTTACAGTGTCTCGCTACACATCACAGACTTTTTGTGTGTGGGGGGGAGGGGGTCAGCTCAGCCAGCCCTGTGGGGAGGGGCTGGCACAGCATGTGGTGCTGGGGATCGAACTGCGGTCCTTGAGAGCTTGCCTAAGCTTGCCAAAGCAGGCGCTTTAGACTGCTGAGCTATCTTGCCAGCCCCAAAGGGTTGGGGATGCAGCTGAATGTGCATGATTTACTTTTGTTTTTTTTTTTTTTTTTTTTTGCTTTTGGCGGTACAGGGGATTGAACTCAGGACCCTGTGCTTGCAAGGCAAGCACTTATTCTACTGAGCTATCTCCCTACTCCCACCTTTAATATTTTGAGGTTGTGTTTAAGGATTGTTTGTGAATATACCTAAACTTATGTAGTCATTTCATATTTTATTTTATATATATATATATATATATAAACACACTTGTAGAAATGTTACCATGAGTATTTAGGTTCTATCCTTACATGGCCTATTTTTATTTAAGCTGTGTCATAGGGTGGATGAGATAGCTCAGTATAGTAAGCGCCTGCTTAGGCAAGCTCAGGGACCGGGGTTTATTCCCCTGTACCAACTACATAAAAAAAAAACAAAAAAAAAAAACAGAAACTGTATTGTAATAGTGTTTCAGTGATAACATTTGGATTCAAGATGTGTACATACATGGGTGTATATAGGCATGTGTGAGGTGGGCTTTGAAAAACACTGAGTGCTTATTAAGTACTGTCAGTGGACCAGGAAGATAGCCCATTGGCATAAGTTGCATCTGTGCCTGCCTGGCAAGCGATAGGTAGTGAGTTTGATTTGTAGTACCAAAAAATTAAAAGAATCACTAAGTGTTATTTGTTCATTGAAAGGACAGATACATGTGCCTATGCTGCTTGGTTGGGTTTCCATGCCTATATCTTGTGTTATGAGCAACTACTTTGAAGATAATATCATGCACGGTTTTGAATACTGTTCCTCTCATATGGTTGTTTTGTTTTGTTTTTGGCTTTTTGAGACAGGGTAATGTTTTGCAACTCTGGCTGGTCTTAAGCTCACTTATAGCACAGGCTCATTTTGAACTTATTTAATGACCTACCTTTTTCATTCTCCCTGAGTGTTTGGATTACAGGTGTGAACCACCATGCCAGGCTCTCCTTCAATCGTGTTTTGAAATTTTATACCATTGATTTTTGTTTCTTTAAAATAAAAGAAATTTAAAACCAAGAAAACAGAAACGACCACAAAAAATGGTGAAGGGAAAGACACACTGTTAGTCTTTCTCAGAACACTCCAGTTGCTTCAAGCACTTATCCTGCTATTCTTGTTACTTTCTGAAGTGCTGCTTGCACATGTCTCCTTCATGCTGTCAAAAGTCAAAAGTTGCGTGGTGCCAGATCTAGGGAGTAAGGTGTTTGAGGACCTGCTGTAATGTTTTTACATACAGAATTTCTGTTGAGTAACACTAAGGAACAGCATTACTATGTGTTTGATCACACCTTGTAGGGATACTCCCAAAAGAGGACTTTCATTTTTCATTTTCATTTTTTAAAGAGGATAAAATAGTAAAAACAAAATCCCAAAAACATTAGAAATGATACAGAGGCCAGGTATTGTGGTACAAACCTGTAATCCCAGCATGCAGGATCCTGAGGTGAGGCAGAAGGATTGCTGTGAGTTTGAGCAGCCTGGGCTACAAAGTAGGCTCAAGGCCAGCCTGAACTGCACAGGGAAACCCTTTCTCAAAAAGACCCCCCTCCTCAAGGGCTTTTAGACCTGCTTTACAAAGTAGCAAGAGCAGTAAGATAAGTGTTATCAAAGCAAGTGGAAATATTTTGAGATAGGTTAATGGGACTGTGTTTTTCATTAGAATGGTTTAAAAATTTAAACATCATATATTTTTTTTATTACTTAATATAAGTGTATATATGTGTATGTATATATACTGTGTGATGTATATGCACATATCTATACATGGAGAGGGAGGCAGAGAGAATTGTTTGCTTTAAGACACCTGTGTTCATACTGGACATGGAATGCCATCTGTAATTCCAACATTCAGCAAGTTGAGGAAAGGTGTTGCTGTGAGTCCGAGGCCAGCCTGGGATACGTAGTGAGGTTAAGGCCAGCCTAAACTATGTAGTGAGACACTATCTCAAAAAAGAGATTCTAGGCTGGGGAGATAGCTCAGTGGAATAAGTGCTTGCAAGGTCCTGAGTTTGATTCCTGGTACCACCAAAAAAAAAAAAAAAAAAAAAAAGCCTATGTTCAGTGAGGTTAAAATAAGTGAACATTCTAATATTTTTTTTTTTCATTTATTTTTTATTTATAGGGTCTTATTATGCAGCCTAGACTCATGGTGATCCTTCTGTGTTCAGCCTCCCTGCCATTGGGATTATAGAAATGTACCACCACGTGCTGACTGGTTCAGTGTGCCCCGGGGGCAGGGCCAGTGTGGCATGTGGTGTCAGGGATCAAACCCTGGCCCCTGTGCTTGCTTAAGCAGGTGTTCAGTCTGCTGAGCTATCTCACTCACCCTGGTTCTTTTTGTTTTAACATTCTATTTCTGATTGGAGATGTGAGAGATTGTGGTTAGGTGAGAACAGATGCCTTAAACATTGTATGTTTTTAGGTCTTGTTTAGTAATAGTAAATTTTCTTCTAGTACAGGTAACTAACTCTCTTTGGATCTGATGATACTGCTATCATTTTCATTTGTAGATGGATTTTGACCAGGAATTACAAGGCTCTTGCCAAAGGAACAAGAGGGAGCACATCTGGCTTCCTAAATATTGTGATGGAACTAAAAAAGTGTTGCAACCACTGCTACCTGATTAAGCCTCCTGAGGAAAATGAAAGGGAAAATGGACAGGAGATTCTTCTGGTGTGTAGTGCTTTTTGTTCCTAATTATGTAATTGGAAACAGTTTTGCTTCTTTAAATGATGTCATCAGAATGCTGATTTACCTCCTTAATGATCTTTGAAGGTGCAGCAGAAGAAACTTTTAAGAACAGAGTACAAAAGTTAAACAACTAGGGAAAAAAATCTAGAGGACAGTGTTATATATTACTTGAACAGAACTTCAGCAAGTATATGTTTGAACATAGTTAGAATGTCTTTTAAATCTTTAGTCCCTGATCAGGAGCAGTGGGAAGCTGATTCTGTTAGACAAACTGTTGACAAGACTTCGAGAAAGGGGGAACAGAGTCCTCATCTTCTCTCAGATGGTGAGAATGTTGGACATCCTGGCTGAGTACCTGACTATTAAGCACTATCCTTTCCAGGTAAGGATGTTCAGTAACCAGGCTCACACAGTGTCTCTGTCTTGTTCTATCTGTGTGTGTGTGTGTGTGTGTGTGTGTGTGTGTGTGTTGTCTCCTGTCTCTTAAATTGTTACATATGAAAAATTAAGGTGTTTCTGCTTGAGAAACATTGAGATTGAAGGTCCATCAGAGTCTCGGTGTTTTATTTCTATGCCTTTAGGCTGCTCTATAGTGAAAAAGGTCATGTCAAAATCATTCTTTTTTTTAGGTCCGGGTGAAAGGGATTAATTGGGTATGAGAAAAGATGGCTCTTACACCTTTTGAGTCTGTGCTAAAAGTAGAGTGGAATGAAGTATGAACCTGATTCAGAAGTACAGATCATAGAAAGTAAAAGACAACTGGCAGGCGATGCATTTACTCTGAAGGAAGTTGACCTTGGTGTAACCCTGGGAATACACAGGACAGGGTATGCACACTCTTGCTGGATCCCAAGCCATTGGTGATGGCCTCTCCTGTGTGGTGCTTTTTGATTTTTTTGTTTGTTATTACTTCTTTGGACAGAATCTCACAGTGTCTTGTGGCTGGCCTTATGTAGCTCAGGCGGGCTGCAAACTCATGTCAGTCTTTCTACCTCCACATCCAGAGTCCTGGGATTATAGGCATGCGCCCCCATGCCTGGCTGTGCTGATTTTCATCTTTACTTTGTTGTCTCCTGTGGGAAAAGATTTCTTTAGCAGATTCTTCCTAGATGTCTGTGAAAAGTTTGCCTATGATCTATTTATAAACTTGCAGACACATGTACAATTTCTGTCCCCCAGCCTTTATTTTGAGACAGGATTCCAGTAAGTTGCTAATTTGTCCAGGCCTGGCTCAAACTTGAGATCCTCCTTCCCCAGCTTGCTTCCCATAGTGCTGGGAATAAAGCCATGTACCACCTTGCTTATAATGGCATAAATTAGATTGTGTTAGTTACTAAGGTTTCTTTTTAAGAAAAGAACAACTTTTTTCAAGTGGATGAACTATTCTACCAACTCACATAATCACACAGGTATTGAAGAAACTCATTGCTTATCTCCTAGGAGGCCCAAAGAAACAAATAGTTGTTTCTCTGGGCTGCCTTGAAAGCAAGCAGCATTGTACATGTACTACTCTGTGTGGCCTTTAGCACGCATCTGACGAGGTAGCTTAATGCTCACTTGTGGCTTCTGTACATTAAAAAAACAAAACAAAACAAAAACAGTGCAGTGCAAAAAGGTGATTATTTCTCAGTCTGTTTGATCCCTGAGAATTTTCATTTCTAGGTAATTATACAGTGTCTGGTCAATCTGGAATGCATTGCTATTCTCTAGGGAATGACTAAATAGCTAGGACTTTTAAAGTCTTATATTTATGGGACAGTTTAGATTTTCTGATTTTATATGTAGGTCATGAATTTGCCACTTAAAAGTATCTTTGGTTCAAGGCTCAAGAGCTGACCTGAGTTTGGGTGACTGTGTGGCCAGGGCAGAGCGCTGGGGAGATGTAAGTCTGCCTGCAGCCACTGGGCACCTCTTGGGTCAGTTTTGCTTGGTGTAAAATGAATTATTTTCATATTGAGTGTTGGTGTAGGAAAAGAAAATGAGTGCTAAGAATAGTGAGCAGTGCTTTATGTACATTATATAGGAATAATTCTTTTGGGGGGGCAGAACCGGGGATTGAACTCAGGTCCTTGTGCTTGCCAGGGAAGTGCTTATTCCACGGAGCCGTCTCCCTGGTCCCCAGGAATAATTCTTTAGTAGTTATTTGATGTATTATATGGTCTCATTGTGGCAATACAGTTTTGTACCCCAAATGCTCTGACAAAATAATTTATGTACTGGAGAATACCAGATGTCATCTTGAACTGATGATTTGGTTTAGTTTTTGAACACTTTACAGTCATTTTAGAGCAATTTTTAGAAAGCTGGTATAATCAGGTTTAACATTTCCATTGTTTCAGCAAAATATTTTTGAAGCAAATTTATGTAAATATTTGGGTTTATGTAGGGTTTAATGGAGGTATTTTTATCCCACTACCTGGGAAGCATCATTTTTCTACAGGAGTTATTTTTTTTTTGTGGAACTGGGGATTGAACTCAGGCCGTTGCACTTGCCAGGGAAGCGCTTATTCCACTGAGCCATCTGCATCTGCCTGGCCCCAGGAGCTAGTTTTACTAGGTACTCAGTGGTACTATTTTGTAATGACTCCAGTACCTACACATAGAGAAGTAAAGTGAATCTCTGAGCACAGTCTGGGTTTTCATCCTTCTCCTTGCAGACCTTGACAGCCATTCCGATCCTCAGATCACCCAGACAGCACTCTGGATCAGAAACCTGTGACCTTGAGCATGTAACTGAAGAGCTTGAGTCATATAGGCTACCCCGCTTATGCACAGTCCCTTCTCAGCACTTGGCCAGTGTGTCCTGACTATTTTTACTCAGAGGGTGTTTGGGCGATAAAGATTGCAATTCTAGTGTTCTATTCTGAGTGTTGCTGATCCTTTCTGCCTTATGATTTTCTTGCTTATTTTTTCCAGCGTTTAGATGGCTCCATCAAGGGAGAAATCCGCAAACAGGCACTGGATCACTTCAATGCTGATGGGTCTGAGGTATAGTATGCATGGCTTTGTTATTTGGATACCTTGGGTCTATATCAAGGGCAAAAGCTTTCCAACTTAGTTTATTGTATTTCAGAAACATTTTGTAGCATGTTTCTCCTGTTCTGAAAAGAGTGACATCTGTTTTGTCATCATCCCTTAAAAATGCATGAATGTTTAGCTTACCTGGCCTAACTTAATGACAGTAGCAATTCTGTACTGGCTTCAGGATAAATTTATGGACTTGGAGAGGGTCAGCAGTAGGATTCATTTCTACATGTAGATAAGAAATTCCCCTTCTGTACTCTATGTTGGCTGTAGCTTGAACAGTATGTTTCATGTTTGTATGTCCCACTTGTGTTTGGCAGTTACTTTGTTTTGGGTGCATATGTATATATAAAGAGTTACCTGTAGTGAAAGCCACATTTTATTTAGTGCATTATTATTAAATGTCACAGGATATGAGAGAAATGGGGCAGAGATGCCTTAAGGTAATTAAAACTATAGCAATCTGTACAGGTAAAGGAAGTGGTGGAAAGAACCTAGAAGTAGAACAAATGTTTTTAGAGATCATTATTATTATTTTTTTTAGATTGTTAAATTATGAAGCCTGGGTTCCCCTTCTTCCTCCTCCTCTTCATCTTCCTCTCCCTCTTTCTTCCTCCTCCTTTAAAAAAATGAAAAAAAAAATTGGGCTCTTTTTGAAAACTTCAAGACTACAGTTTTTGGGGAGACAGGGCTTCACTATGTAGTTTAGGTTGGCCTGAGTTCTTTAATGTAGTTGGTTCAAACTCCCAGCAGTCCTCCTGTGTCAGCCCTCCAAGTGCTGGGATTATACATGTGTGCCACCAACACCCCACTAAAAATTCTTGGTGTCTCCTCCTTTACTGCAGAATGATATCCCTTTTGCCTCTACTTTACAGATAGTTCTTTAGACTAGTAGTTTGTGTATTTTTCAACCTTAAAATTTTAGTTCTTTTGAGGAGCTTGGGCGCTAATCTGTTTAGGACCTATGCTCTCACTCATGGCTTAATGAGTAAATGAATTATTAAAACTGTTGGTCATCACCCAGGTCCTTCTTGTCTCTTCCCTAAAAATTGTAGTTTCTAGAAATATATAATATTGCAGTAATGATCAGATTTGTTACTAGACATGAAGCATTGATCATTTCCTGCCCATAATGAGCACTCAAAAAATGTCCGCTACATTATATATTAGTCTTTGTTGAACTTAATTTTGTGTTCCCTACTCTTAAAAGATACTGTGGGTTGAATGTTACTGTGTCCTTTCTCAAAAAAGAAAAAAGAAGGAAAATGGCCTTTTCTTTGCCTAGTTCTCTATTAGTGTCCCTCTCCATGGCTGTACAGAAAGTAGAGGTTGTCTTTGGTGTGAAGGGTTGTACAGTTTTTCTTGGTGCTCTTCATTATCTTTTCAAGTTCCTGATGAGCATACAGTAATTCTAATAAATATTCAACATTTAATTTAAAAACATCTACAGAGCCACTATTTCATCTTATTTACCTAATTAGGATCATGCTGAATATAGTTTTGATGTCATATTGTATTCAAAATTATTCTCTCTATATGTGTATATCCAAAATAGGATAGATATACAGCGACTTTCTCTTAATTCAGTGTGAGGATTTGTACTAATAGTGTTTAGACAGGATATCATGTATGTGTCTTATACTGTGAACAACCACTGCGGGAATGAGACCACCCAGGCTGCCAGATCCTGATGTGACCCAGAGCACTGGCCCAGCGGCATGTGAGTGAGATCATCTGGGACCACCAAATCATCATCTGATCCAGAGCGCAGGCCCAGTGTGGACCTCTTCAGCAGAACTTCCTGTGAAGAGGCTAGAGACAAGGCCCACCCAGCTGATTCAGGAGCAGAACTTCTTGCCAGACTGACACAAAAGGTTCACCTGCCAAGGCAGCAGCAGGAAGAAGTGAAGCACAGCAGCCAGACCCAAGACACATCCACCTGGAGGAGTCTGAACTTCATAGATCTGGACCTGATGTGAAGGTAATTATCTAAGCTCTACACCAAGGTTCAAAAGTTAGTAGTATACGAAATGATGAAGAGAAGGAACAAAAAGCAGTCTCAGGCCCTGAGTCCACCCAGTACAAATGCAGAAGACACTAGCATAGAGGAAATTGGGAATCACACACCTGAAATCTCTGAAATAATAGCTTTGGAAGTAAAGAAACAAGTGCAGAAAGGTATAGAAGAAATCAGATCATAAATAATTTCTGAATTAAAAAATGGAGCGATAACTATAATCAAAGAAGTACTAAATGCTTCTAAGGAATACACTGATAAAAAAAATAGAGCAGAATATAGAAATGATGGAATCCCTGAATAAGCAATATAGGAAAGAAATAGAACATACGAAACAGATCCAAAGTGATATACAGGAAATTAAAATCTCAATCACAAGCTGGCAAATCCATTTGAGTGAAAGTGAAAATAGACTCTTAAAGACACCATTGCAGCTAGAAAGCAAAGATCTCTTACAACTAGGATGCAGGAAAAAAATCAACACCTGCAAGACGATGCAAAGATGAACAATGTTGAGACTAATAGACATCAATGAGAAGGAAGGAGTCAATACAAATGGTATGAAAAGTAATAGCAGAAAACTTCCCAAATATGGGGCAACAACCTGACATTCAAGTAACTGAAACATATAGAACTCCAAATGACATCAACCCAATTAAAACCACTCCCAGACATATAATAAAGATCCCAGAAATTCAGCACAGGAACAGTATACTAAAAGCTGCTAAAGAAAAGAAACAGGTCATGTTTAAAGGAAAACCCATCAGAATAATGGCAGATTTCTCTTCACAAACCATCAAGTCAAGAACAACATGGACTTTTTCAAGTCTTGCAAGAAAACAAATTCCAACCCCGACTGATATACCCTACAAAACTCTCTTTCAAGTATAATGGAGAAGTAAAATACTTCCGTGACAAAGAACAACTAAAGAATTTCATGATGACAAAGCCAAGCCTACAGATTATTAAGTGATGTTCTAGAGAGTGAGCAAAATGATTACAACCCCATGAAGGAGAATGGAAAGAACCCACCAAATAGGGCAAACAATTAAACATAGTAGAATAAGAGGTATACAATAGTAGTCTTTCAGTTATTCTTTTGTGTACAGCAGCAAAATATTTCCATCAGCACACTCTACAAATGAAGTTCTCTTGCACCCTATGGGTCATGATTCCATATGGACCTACAAGGTGGATTTCAAGGAAATAGCTATAGTACAGTCGCACAAGTGACACCTGGCCACCAGTAAGTGTCATGGTCATGATCCATGTCCACAACACAGTAGGACTTTGTGCAATATCCTATCCCCAAACTGTCAGAAGTAATGGTCATTTATTTGTCATTCCAGTATTTATCTTATTAGTACTTCTTTACTATCATGAAAACTTTTTCTTAGTTCAATAGTTTTGAAACATTTAACTAATTAGTCTTTAATTTTCTGCATATTGCTTAATCTTAATTTTTAAGATTTATACTATATCTTTGAATTACAATTTATCTAACCGACATCTTATATCTTCTCCTAGTATTAGAAACTTTAAAAAGTATATTTCTAATCTTGGTTGACTTTTTATTACTTCTTCCCTGTCCTTTATATACATACATATAAAAAAAAAATTGTATAACCTGACACAAAATTGGTACTGTTTCATGGAAATCTTCAGTGACCTTTAAATAAGGGTTCATCTAATATATTTTATATAGTCCTGTATAACTTATCACTTTGAGAGCTCTTTATTGTTCATCCAGGAGCGTACTGCAACTTCTCTTGCCTTTTGAATTATGCTCTTTGTTATTTCCTATATGCTCCACTTAGAGGTATTAAAATATTTCAAGTTTTTATAACTGGAAAGTATTTTACTTTTAGTTTTCAAAGGTATGTTTACTAAGTATAAAATTCAGAAAGGATAGATCTTTTTTTTTCTCTCAGTCCTTTAATTAGTCTAGTTCCTTAAACACTTGGTCTTTTTTTTTCTTTCTTATGTGGAATAAGATGCTATTTAATTTTGTTCTTCCATAGCTATTATTGCTTATGTATATGCTTTAATCATGTT
>PVKA01040951.1:0-18406 GCA_004027165.1 Ctenomys sociabilis | reverse complement strand
TAGGAGTGCACATCACTGGAACAATATGTGAGTACCATACAGGACACCTTGAACATGATTCCAACCACCAGAAACAGACAATAAATAAAAATAAATGGGAAATTCTATCTCAAGTTTTCATTGAATGTGGAAAAATGAGTAACATTCATTTCAAATTATAGTTTATATGATTTGCTAGAACATATATGCGAAGCAACTATGACAGAATATGTTTAAGTAAGCTGACTTACAGCATGGAATTTCATTTTTTCTACAGCCTAGTAAATGCTCTGCAGGACAAATGACCTCCATTTTAAGGCACACACTGTCAGAAAACAAAAGGGCAACATAAGTTTTATATCAACTATGCCTAAAACTTTTCTTAGCTTTTGTAGAGTTACTGAGTAAGACATACACAGGCTATTTTTTCTCTCTAATGGGGATCCAACTTGATAGGCAGGTGCTTAACCAGTGAGATAAAACCACAGGTAAATTTTTAATGCCTATAATCTGTTAAACAGTTTCATGCTAAACAAATTTGAAGGGCTATGTAGCAACTTAAGACTCTTAACTGAACAAAGCAATAGGCAACAAAACCATTACATCAACAGTTGTTTTGGGAATACATTGACCCAAACAAACTTCTGTTTTTAAATTTATCTGTCAAAGAGGCCACAGCTACATTTTAGTGCAATAATAAATATCTGTACTTTAATTTCTGAGCAGGACAGAGGGCTAACAATGGTCACTCTTATAAAATATGAAGATCTTACATACAAAAAGAAAATGCACCAAACAGCTGCTTGCAAAGACATTTACAATGGTAACCGTTTGTAAAAATTCTTTTTTTGAAACTTAGATGATGAAAGAAAGAGTAGGTATTGAAGGCAGTGAAATGAAAAATGTCTCTCTACACACTGTAACCTTCAAAGGCACAAACAGAGAATTGGACAACAACACATAATGGAGTGCAAGAAAAATGAATATGTAAAATAATGAACTGAATCCCATGCATTTTGGAAAAATGGGATAAGGAGCATCTATGGCAGCAATGACAATGTTACACCTTCAGGTGCCCACCCGGGACAATGATTTCAAGTCATGCACCATGAAAGCACTGCTCCTTAAGGAAAATTTGTGGAACATGGCCATACCAAATTTGATATCAAAGGAAGCAATGTCATGAAAAACCCACACACAATTACAATGTATAATAATATAAGGAAGTGATCTTGCCGGGCGTGGTGGCACAGGCCTGTAATCCCAGCACTCAGGAGGCTGAGGCAGGAGGATTGTTGTGAGTTTGAGACCAGCCTGAGCTACAAAGTGAGCTTAAGGCCAGCCTAAACTGCATAGTGAAACCCTGTCTCAAAAAGACAAAAAGCAAAAGTGATCCTAGGAAACTTCATGCCCTTAAGTCACGGTCTTAAGGGCCCAGGTTTTTTTCCAAGGAGCTCCACTTAAAGACTGTATGAAGTGTTAATAACAGCAGAGATTTCATGGACCACACTTGGTAGAATGGAACTATATTAAAATATATAAGTACATTGTATAGAAATGCACCATAGTGCTTGACAACAGCCAAGCAATTTCTCAGGGGTGGAGATGCGGAACATCAATTTCATCATTTTTATATTGAAATTACTTTTAAAAATATTACTAGGTTCAGTAAACATGCAAAGAAACCATTACATCAATGGTTTGCATTAACCACTGCATCCCCTTGCTATAGGAAAGAGAAATCTGTTTGCCACAGGAGGTCAGAGGAATAATTTGACACAATCTCAGCACGGATTCCTCAACACGTTGCTCTGCTACTGGTCATGCTACAAATAACACCAATAAGATCTGTACTAACAAGATTTATGCAAACCACTGAGACCAAATTGCAAACAAAACACAACATCTACCCAGGCCTCTGTCCAAGAAAAGCAAACAAGGGATGCTCTCCAAAGGTCCAAGGCCACTTTGGTCCTAGGCTTCTCCCTTCTCAGTGAACCACACCAAATATTTCCTCATTTTTCAATGCTGAACAATGCAAGTCCTGAAAATTATCAAGGAGGGGATCTAGCACCAGGCTTTAAACAGACAAAATGAACTAAAAGCCCTAGCATACTGGCTGCTACATTACAACCATGAGGCCAAGTGACCCGAGGATTTTCCATTGCATAAAGATGTTGCCTGTTTCAAAATCAGGCTCCTTTCTTCTGTCTTTTTCTTTGGTAGTGTGCTTTTGGAGTTCCTTATATATTCTGGAGACGAATCCCTTTTCAGGAGTATAGCTTGAAAATATCTTCTCCCACTGTGAAGATTATCTTTTACTCTGTTAATTGCTTCTTTTTGTTGTGTAGAAGCCTATTTATTTTATGCAATAAAATTTGTCTAGTTTTATTTCCTGATATTTTGGGGATTTTAAAAAAATTCTTACCTATTCTAATATCCTGTATGTTTTCTTCGAGTAATTTTCTTGTTTTAGCGTTTACACTTAAATGTAATTTAATGATCCATTTTGAGCTCAGTGACTGGTAAGGGCTGAAAATACAATCTCATACCTCTACAAGTAGATATGTCTGATATTCCCAGCAACATTTATGGAAAAGACTGTCCTTACTCTAGCACATGTTCTCGGTGCCTTTGTAGAAAATCAGTGACTGTACATGTGTGACTTTATGTCTAGGCTTTCTATTCTGTTCTATTGGTCTGTGTGTTTACTTCTATGTGAATAGAATGCTTATTTGACTACTATTTTTTGTACTATGGTTAGAAGTCAGGAAATGCAATGCATATGCTTTGTTCTTTTTTCTCAAGGTGATGTTGGTAATTCAAGCCTTTTGTCGCACCATCCAAATTTTAGGATGGACCATGACTTGGCGCCACGCGGTGCTGGCTGTGTCATGACTGTCCAGGTTCCAGGTTGGCTCAGTGGGGCAGCTCTGTGGGGCAGCAGGCACTGGAGGAGCCATGGCCTCTGGCATGGGGAAGAGCACATCATCTTTGGAGAAGTCATCAACTACACCTCTAACCAGATCCAAGAAACAATTTCCGATACTTGTGTGGTGATTCTCTGAAAAATATCTTGCTCTTACTGTACAATGGCAAAGAAGATTTTCCACTACCTGAATGTTAATTGTAAAGAGGTGGAATTGGGGAGCCAGTTTCAAGATGCTCTATACAAAATGACTGATGACCGGACCATTCCAAGAATATTTGTCCATGGAACTTTTATTGGAGATGCAACTGACACTCATAGGCTTCACAGAAAAGGGAAACTCTTCCAATAGTTCATCAGTGTTATTTTAAAAAAAAACAAGAGGAAAGAAATTCAGTGACTTAGGTATATGACTAGTAAATGTCATTTAAAGTGATGATAGCTGATAATGCCTTTTAAATGTTAACTTAAGTGAATTATCTTCATGGCACTTAACAATAAAGAATAAATTTCTGCAGAACTTTTTTTTGAAAAAAAAAAAACAAAGATGGAAGGCCGGGACACATATCTTTATAATCCATCTGCTAGGATCCTGACTCTCTAGAAGGCCAAGACAATGACACGCACAACACAGAACAACACTCAAGGGTCACAATCAAATAATCTCAGGAAGCCTGATGATTGCATATCGTGCTGGCACGTGGGGGCCCAAGGCCACAGTGCCACTCTTGGCTGACCCTTGCTCTGCATTCAGCACTTGCTGTCTCTTCATTTGTAAATTCAAGCCACAGCTCAGAACTGCAGAGAGGGTGGTGAGAGCAATATTTTACCAAGGAAATGATCAGGACTCCTCATGCTGCTCTATAAAATAGAAACGTGTACACAACTTGAAACAAACATCACAATTCACTATTTCAGAGTGAAAATAAACTCACACGTAGGAGGTCACCAAAAAAAGGGCCACCACATGCCACTTCTTCCATGCTCAGAAACTATGGAAGCCCAGCTGCTCAACTGGCAGTGTAATTTTACTGGACATTCAGAAGAACCTGACTATGGTCCCACCCTCCAACGGTGTGATGCACTAATGCCAAATGATAGGTATCTATACCATCCACTCTCTGTCAATCTTTAACTAAGCAATTCCACCTATCTTACAAGATCAACCAATTATGTCAACTGCATTCTATTCCATGAGCAGTGGTCTATTTTTTCTACATCAGGCCCTCAGTAGGAAGATGTATACCATAGAATTCGCTGTCAGAAAGATTTTCGTTTGGCAAATCTGGTTTACACACTTTACCCACACAAGGACAATTCGGTTCACTTCCAGGAAGACCTCTGGGATTGCTCTTCCTGCCCAGACCCTACAGAGAAGTTTATCTTTGCTATTAGGTAACAGAAGGAGAACAATTAGAGACAGGATGCAGTAGAATTCTGTAGTTTCTAGGAGGAGATGGCATCTTGCTAGGCATGGTGTGAAACATTCCTAGGCATGCAGCAGAAATGTAGAAAAGTAGGTCTAGTGCACTTTGCAAGCCTTTTGGCTCATATCGGCCTTGCTAATCACCCTGAATTTTCACAGTCCACTGTACTCGAGACAAAAGAGTGTCATATTTCTGTAATCAGAACTCCAAACTTTGGAAATACCAAATGGTTGACAATTGAGTTACTATCTTTAAATTTGCTAAGACTCCAGACACAGACACATAGCCATTTTGTGCAGTGCTAAGTAAACAGCTGCAAAAATCCAACTCTCTGTTCATCATGCATTGGCTTCGTACATCCCGGTTCAACACTGACACAGGGCTGAATGGAATATACACCAATGAATGGAAAACAAGAGTCCAAACCTGTGTTCACTTTACTGCACAAAATGATGAGTATGGGAGGTGAAGAACATAATCATAATCTCAGTTTGATGGGTCCACAATGCAAATATATATATGTGCTGCCGAAGCGAGCACACACAATGCAAATATATATATCAAAACATCATAGGGCACCTCATGAATACATGCACTTATTGTTTATCGCTCGAAAAGGAAATATACTCCCTATTGGATGACATATGTACTAGAAGTTTGTGCTCATGTGAACTCCAGAATGTGTATATGAGTATGTTTTTAAAGTTAGTGTTCTGTGATGACATTTTGACATATATTCCCAGCACTAAAGATTTGTCAAAGCTTTGCCCATCCATCCCTCTAAAGGAGCATCAGAGGAAACAATCACTGTGGGCAGGGAAGTGAGGGTAGGCCATGGCTGTGGATTTGTTATAGTCCACAGGGACTTCTGATACAGGGCGCCACTGATTTCTGAGGCTTGTGCTTCCCCAGGCCTCTGAATGGGGACTTAGGCAAGGACACTCTCCATGCAAGGTCATCACTTAATCTCCCCCCATTCAATTCACCTAGGTATTCATAGCCTGCTCACAAGTCTCTCCGATCCCAGTGGTACTTAACATCCCCTCCATTCCTCATCTGCAGAAAATGATCAGGTCTGTCTCTGCAAACATGCAATATGACTGAGGGTTTGGTTGTTGACGGGCAAAAGTACATTGCTTCCATCCATGTCACAGCTTTGAATCTCACCAGCTTTATATCCAAGAGGGTTGTTGCTTGTTTTTTACTTGAAGATATTGTGTCCTTTGCTCAGTCTATCCTGGTGCAAACTGTGGTGCCTGGTCAGAGGACAAACACATCACTCACAGTACTGGAAGCACGGAAGGCCAAGGAAAAGCCCTGCTAGATATCTGCTGTATATAGAGGGTCTGTTTGTTGCACAAGATTATGCCATGTGTGTTCAGATGGTGCAAAGGGCACACCTTCCCCAGGCCTTTCTGCCCTGACTTGGAACCTAAATGTTTTCAAAGATGATATGCTAAGTGATTCCCCACTACTACATGGGGATATTGGTCTGTGCTGGAAACTTTAGGGCATGAAAATTGCTCCAAGATTTTGGATATTGGAAGAGGCCCTTGACCAAAAGATTGGCACTAAGTCCCTCTCTTGCCTTGCACTTGTTTCTCTTGCTTACCATCTGCCTATTGTTCCCTTTCTTACCTGAATCTTTCCTGCATTCCAGGCAGCTGTACTACAAACAAAGCACCTTGAGACATGAGGTGCTGGGGGCCAATTCTCAGGTGGGGACATGAACCAAAACACTGCCTAAATCCCTGGGTGCTATAAGGTCTTGGCCTACAGAAGTGTTTACTTCAAAGTCACAACACCTGTTTATAGCATGATAGCAAAAAACTTTTCAAGTATGAGGAGAGGTTTAACATACACATAAGAGAGGCATACAGATCTCCAAATATCCACGATCAGAAAATATTCTAAAAACATATCACAGTCCAAATCCCATAAGTCCAACGTAAGAACAACATGATTTTTGTTGTTTTCTTATTTGCTTTTTGTTGAGACAGGGTTTTGTTCTGTACTCCAGGCTAGGCTTGAACTCACTATGTAGCCAAGGATGGCCTCAAACTCATGGTGACCCTCATGTACACTAGTACTTAAGTTCATGAACACTTCCATTGCAAACAACTCAGTTTCCAAACAAAAATGTTCAACAAAATTTTGCTTCTCTTCACAAACTCCACATTAGGTGGCTAAAACAACCATGGCCATCTTCCCAACACAAACATAAATGTAGTCATTTTCCCCAAATCATAAAACAATTAAAGGAAGTTTGTGAACCAGAAAAAAAAATTCACATGTTCCTTCCTCGATAAGAAAAGTTTATGTTTTATGGATAGCCACTAAGTAGATAACAATGTACAATGAAGTGGTTAAAAATAAATAAATTATAAAAAAAGAAAACAGTTTAATGTAATGAAAAGATACTGAGTAACTTCCATTTCCCCAATGGTGTGGGAAATGAGTAAGACACTCAAAACACCCTTTGAGTTGATGGAAGCTACCCTGTAAAAGGAAAATAATATCTGCTTACAAATTTCAGCTAACTGGAAAATGTAATTTTGTTCTTAATTGTAATTGATGTGTCACTTTTTTGCCTAAAGCATTTCTGTTGCAGTGCCCATTCTCACATGGCAATTGTGGGGTTAACTCCCTCCCTCCTCTGTTCTCCTTCACTGAAGATTAGAACTCTGATACTTAGACAATCCTGAGCAGCTAGGGAAAATTTAACATGTAACAAGCTGGAAGAATGAAAAGAGGACATTCAGAAAAGAAAATGGCTACTGCCCAGTCTCTTCCAGAAGATTCATAGTAAGTAGGAGGTGAAAAATATTAAGAAGGCTGTGGGTGTGGGAAATACAATGTGATAGGAGAGGATTCAGTATGCTAACAGTTTTGTCCCTCGAAATTGAAAATAACTGAGATAATGACAAACTATAAAAGCTTATGAATGGTAGAAGAATACTGGGGAAAGTTTTTATCATAAATGTTTGTGTTATTTGGTGGGGCTCTGGTGACTCATCTTACAAGAACTCTCTCCAAGGAGATGATCATAGGGGCCTGTAGCAAAAGGGCTTCAGAGTGATTTGTGCTTCTACTGGCCAGAGATGGCGAGAAGCCTCTGAAACCACCACCGTAAGAAGCATGTTCAGAAAATTCAAAATCAGTTAGGTGGGGCACTATGGAGGAAGGTTACCCTCCAGGGGACAAAAAATTCTCAGTGAAACACACTGGCCCTCCTATGAGTGGGTTTCTCATCCAGGAAGTTAAGCAGCACTGATCTGAGAGGTTCAGTGTGAATTCGGGCAACTTTCACACTGCCTAGTTCCCCTGATGGGAAGAGTTCACCTCCAGTATCCACCAGCCTACATTAACTTTGAGCCAAAAGAAATGTGAACTTAACCCTGGATTGACTGAGACCAATTACATTAACCCACACAGTCCTACAACTTGAAAAGTGCAAAATCTACTCAGATAAGTCACAAAAGCCAGGATTACATGAACTACCTAAGGTGGCACAAAGGATTCATAGATAGAAGACAATCATAAACCAAAGGGGTAGGCTGTACATGAAGTATCCCTGAGCATGGAACCAATTCGGAGGTGAAACCAGTTTATGTCCACCAACAGTTCCTCTCCAAGAACCTAGAGACGGGACACAAGGACGTTTAAAAGGTCTCTTGCAAAATAACACTTAGCTAGATATCAGATATCTAGGGACAATCCTCGCTCTCCTGCTGGTGCATAAACCAGGGATTAGTGATTATAGATTGGTATAGGACATTGGGGCTGAAAACTACACTCCTGAGACTAACAAATCCTTATCCACTGATGGCATGCACTAACTGCTCGAAGAGCTACTTGGACTACATGCTTGCACATAGGGGATGCTTTCTTTCTGCCTCTGCCTTGCACCTGTCAGCCAGCTCATCTTTGCACTTCAAATGGAGGACACTGGTACAAACATAAATGAAAGGCTCACCTGGGCTAGGACTGAAGAATTACCCTATTATTACCTAGAGGCACTGTCCAAGGTCCTCAGTACATTCCCCATCCAAGCAGTAGTTCTGCCTTACTACAATATGTAGATGCATTCCTCTTGATAGGTCAAATTTGCAACAACTGCTAGAAGAGAACATTCAAACTTCTTCACCTACTAGACAAACATTCCTACAAGTTTTCTAACAGAAAGACACAAATTATTCCAAATAAAATAAAATAAATATATAAAACAGAAAGATACAAATTTCTCCACAGAAAGTGAAATATTTAGGATTCACAGTGACAAAGGAAAACACTAAATATGCTTAAACACTAATAGGCTATCTGTGCCCCTACTTCTGCTCAAACTTCACCAAATAAAAATGTTCCAAACAGTGGATTCTGTCACAGTTGCATCTCAAATATAAAACGATTAAGGGAGGGAGGAAGACATTGTTCACCAGGTAACAAACAGAAAAAAGAAACTCAAGCAAAACTGGTGGTGTTCTAACTCAAGCTCCTGCCATAGGCCTCCCAGATTTAACTTAGCCTTTCTGCCGCTATGTTCAAGAACAGATAGGATGTGGCCACAGGGGTCTTGATAAGTATACTCTGTTAGCATACTTATCAAAAGAGCTTCTGTAGCCCAGTTGTGTATATGCTTTTGGAATGCTGCCTCTGATATCCTGCTGATTCAAAATCTGACGTTCTGACAAGTAACAATTTTGGGACTACCCTTAATTACAATCTGAATGGACCACAGCAAAAAACATTCTTGGTCAATCCTCAGAAAATCTCTATCTGGGGCTGCTATGTGGCAGTGACAGTATAACTCCACAGGTGGTGCATACCACATCCCAGCTACTCTGCTGCCAGTATATGCAGGAGTCGCTCCTGTGGAAACAGTGCATGACTTGCTGTTGGTCATGAAGGATTTCACTAACCACATCCTGGAGACACACAATATTTTCCTCACAGATGGAAGGAGTTATGTGCCATACGGAATGCAATGAGGAAGATATGCAATGGTGAGTCTCTGCTGTGTGGGAGAAGTTGCATCTCCTCTCAGGGAAACTCAGTCTACAATACAAGGCTAACTGCTTTACCAGGGCTCTTTTGCTGACTAAGGCAAAAGAGGTTAACATCCATACTGATACGAAATGTGCATCTTCTTTTTTTTTTTTTTTATGTTTCAGTGGGGGTATTTTTATTATGGTTCGCAGGACAATATATATTTATACAAGCATGTGATTCTCATCATTCAGAAATGCAAAGAAGTAAACATGGACCAAGCAAGATACTGCAGATGTGTGGGCAGCAGGATACTTATTCTATGCCAATCAGAATGGACAGTGATCATTCTGTGAAGGCTCTTTGGGAATTTCTTACAGATTTGAAGATAGCAATGGATAAAACAATGCAGAACCGATCTGAGCATGTTTTCCTGTGTTCTGAAGATCCTTCCATGAGCATCATCTCCTCCAGCACTTCCTCATGGATGAAGACAGCTTATAGGCCCAGCTGGGCCATCTTCAGCTGGCTGCTAAAAACGAAGCATTTGAACTATCAGCATTACCCAACCATGTAGTGGAGACCATAGGATATTTCCCAGGAAAAGGCTCAACAGCCACCCTGACCCACTTGATTCCTCCCAGTGCTTTTACTTTTGCACTCTTGCCAAGGCATCCAACCCTTGGCTGGCTACATGACCATCCAATATAGCAAGACATGACAGGGCTGCTCCTAGTTATCACCTGAATACTTTGGACACACATGAAGCTTGTAGTGAAAGCATGTTATTACACGTCTATCCATATTCACAGAATGCACAGGCCAGGGAAGGAACCCATCTAGGCACTATGACTACAGGAGGTGGTAAGATCTCACTATTAGTCAAACTACTGAGACAATCAAGGACTGCAGCAGAGGGTGCTGGTAGAAGTTCAGATTATACATGTAAGGGACAAAAAAGTTACTTGGAGGACTCTCTTCTTTCATTTCAGCTTTACCATGAGTATAAAGATACTCCATTAGTAAATTCTACATAAACATGGCTGCGAATTTCCGGTCATTTTGTAGAAAGTAGAAGGAATAATGTCATTTGATTGTGAAACTTTACTCTTAGTTATTTCTTCAATTGTTTCGAACCTCAAAAACATCACAATTTATGAATGCCTGTGTTCCCAATAAATTCTGTTTGCAAACAGATGCATTCTACAAAATTTTCCTGCACTGATGAATTCCATATAGGATGAAACACGACAATGGTCATCTTCCCCCATAAACAGGAATATGATGATTTTTCCAACAATTGTGCATCAAATTAAGTTCATGAATTTTGACACAATGTTTGTGTGCTGACAAATATTTTCTGGTAATTGCTTGTGTCTGCCTTATTAGCAGATATATTTATTTCTGCCCTACATTTTACATGGGATTGTGTTTTCTAACTTCTGTTTGCTAAGATAGAGCACCTGACAACCAAAGTTAAAGTAGGAAAGTTTTGTTTAGCTCACAATTTTAAGAGGTCTCATTTCATATTTGGAGGATGAGAACAAAAAAGAACATGACTGAAGACAAAATGTTGTGGAGGTTGTCAACCAAGCCATTTACAGCTCAACTTAATATTATGGCCCCACGATGTATACTTCATTGTTATACTTTTCTGCTGGATGGTTAAGACCTAGATAGAGCAAGACTTATATACCAACACATGTACTTTATGTTTCTTATGAGGTCAGCGAAGTCCCCTCAGGGTTTATCCTGTAATCCTGTACCTTATTCTGTAGATCCTTTCTCTGTGTCATCCATGTGGATGAGTCACCGAAATGTGCATCTTCTGCATTACATTGACATCATATTGAGGTGGGGACTCCTGACAGCTGTGGGTGAAGGGCTAAAGAGCAAAAATAGATTTCAAAATACCTAGATGCTCTGTGAGCCCCAAGGGAAGTAGCCATAGTTGAAATTATACACAATTATTAGATTGGAATGGTAGAAGCCAGAGGAAGGTAGAAGAAAGATAAGGAGTCAAAGTGGGTCTGTATGGCAGCTCCCAAGATGGTGACTAGCTAGGCCCCTCATGATGGAGTGGTCTCACCTGAATTCCCCATCTTACTTTTGAAAGGAAAAAGTGTGGTATGCTCCAGAAACTGTATGTTTGTCAAGACAGAATGGTGGCAATTTCTGAGAAGAGACTTGGCACCCCTGAAATCATAACCTATGGATTTGTCACACATAATATCCTGTACGGACATGCATGGCAAAGTCAGCATTACAGCGGTTACTGGGACATTGTCTGAAGGTACCACACCTCAAGATCATCATCCCAGCAATTTAGAACACTGCCTACCAGGTACCCAAAACAATGTAACACAAAGGATTAAACATGCACCTGGTGTTCAAGAAATGTGTGACACATAGTGTTACACGTTACTTGTGGATTTCTCTAAATAGCATTGTTGGAATGTTGTCAGTAGGTGTTTTGGTTCTTCTGCACATTTCCAGAAGGGACAAGTTTTCCTCATCTGAACTGAAAATGCAGAAGAGCTCAGCAGCTGGCTTGGACAGAGGATGCCAATCACCTTGCCCATTCTCCTACACTACAGGAAGTCACTGAAGAAAGCTCTTGGAACCCATAGCATCTAGCTTGGCTAGAGGAATCATGGTACCCGGCTTATCCCCCATAGCACAGGAAGGGAAGCCCTCATAGGAAGCACCGGGGACTTGATAACTGGCTGTGCTCAATGCTATGATGATTGCTAATTGTATTACTGAAGCTAGTATATCACATCTGTTTTAATCACTTGTTCTCCTTTGGGTAAACACGTATGAAAGGGCTGGGATATACACGTGACCACAAACCAAAACCTAAAATTGGCGGAGATTGCCAAAGGGAAACCATCATTCCACATTCTATTTATTGGAAAGTCAGGATCTCAGGACAGATTCAGAGAAAGTATATCTGACATACAGAAGATATCCCTCAAGAACAAAATTTTGTTTAGAGTGGCCTTGACATTGTGATATAGCTAACTACCACGGAACTGATGTCCAGGAGACATCAACAAAGCAGAAATTGGAAGGTACACACATGAAATTGGTGAAATGATAGCAAGAGAAGTAGGAAGGCATTGTAGGAGGAAATAGCAAAAATCGCATCTCCCCTTCCTGTACTCACTACGTCATCTATGCCTTGCAGGTTGCTGCTATTTTATCTTTTTTCCCATTAAAATGACTTAAAAAAATTTAAAAAGAAAACAGAAAGGAACCACAACTTGTGACACAAGGGTTGGAGCAACATCCACAGGCAGGGACCTGCACTCCACGTTTGAAGATACAGACCAGCACTCGGCTGCTCTGTGATCTGGCTTGGCTATAGCTATAGGTTCAGGAAATTTAGGCACATCTAGGCCTGCTGAGATTAGAGAAACAATGGATGGGTTATAACAATGTTACATTACAGCACGAACAAAACAAAAGCAAAACAAAACAAAAATTCTGAAGTGGCCCAAATACCTATTTCCCTTGAGCAAATTTACTGTGGAGAAAGAAGAAAAAATATGGGGTTAGAGGAAACCGGAAAATGTAATCTTGGTTCCTAATTACAAATTAATTTAATTGGTATGGTGCAAGATTTTGCACGCTGACTTGTATTTTTATTATAGTGTGACCTCTCTCTCGCCTCTGCGCTCCCTTGTTTTAAGCTAAGTACACTAATACTGTTTAGTTAGAGGTCTCCCATAAGCCAGGGTCCTTTAAATTCTAACATTCATATCAGCAGAAAAAAGGAAGGATGGTCTACAATCCATGTGGTGATAGCCAAGTTTATTATACAAGCAAAATGTTAAGGATATATGCATAACAAGCATAATTTTCATATTAGATTTAGTATGCCAAAAGCATTTGTCCTGCTAAATAAACAAAGAGAAATAATGGCAAATGTTGAAAGCATGTGAATGGCAAGGTAAATCTCGTGGACGACCCTTTTCAAAAATAAGTATAATGAAGCTGGGTATATGGGGCATGCCTGTAAGGCAACTACTCTGGAGGTGGTGGCAGAAGGATCTCCATGAGTTTGAGGACAGGCTTGGCTATATACAAGATCACAGCCAAAATGAAGAGCATAAGAAAACCAGAACAAATACATATATTTGTCCACTGAGTAACCAGGTTACTTGTTCAAGGACTCAATTCAGGAAATCATCAAATAAGCCTGAGAAGATGACATTTAGTGATTTCTACCTCTACAGGATACACATGGGAAAAGAAGGCACTAGAAGTTCCCTAAAAACGTTTTGATACGCACTTTACAAGAACCTACACAAGGCACTATGGAGGAGAGTCATTCAGAGTTTGAGAGCTCTGTATGAGATACACTCGTACTCCTCTCATTGTGTGAACACAGACATAGAAGAGTGACACAAGGGACTAGAGATCCAATATCATTTCCTACATCTTCCAAAAAGCCCAGTTCCCCACTGGAAAGGGGCTTGCAGCAAAAATTCAGGCCCGTGTTCCCTTTGGCCAAAAGAAAGGGTGACTTAAGCCTGTCTCAACAAAAGCTATGATAGAAACCCTCAGAATGTCAAAAGCAAGACAGTGGAAACGTTAATGGGATAAGTCACAAAACCTAGGAGAGGCGAACTCCAAAGCCTGACATATAAGGTTGTGGGGTGTGTCACAATGGTAACCACCTGGGCAAACTGTTAATGAAGTACCCCTGACAGTGGAAGTGAAGCCTGGGTTGCACCAGTTCCTGTCCACCAATATTCCCTCCTCCACTGGGCCATAAAAAGGCAATCAAGGACACGCAAAAAGGTTCTTAGAGCACCATGTCTTAGCTAGATGTCAGGCATCATGGAGCATCCCTCCCCTCCTTCAGGGGCATCCAAGGATTAATAAGTATGGAAGCTGGAAGACTATCATTGTAGACCACACCACTGAGACCACCTGTGCTGGCCTGCACTTCACAGATGCTTTCTTCCTATCTCTGACTAGCACCTGTCAGTCAGCCCCAGTTCTTGCATTTCAATAGGGAGATCCTGTTGCATGTATAAAGAATAGCTAGGCATTGCCATGGATGTTAAGAATCCCCTTAACATCTTGGAGTTGGTGCTGCTTAAGGACTCCAAGCTTTACTCACCCATTGAGATAATTATTGCCATATCAGGGTATGTAGGTAGACTTAGCCCAACAGCCCAGATGTGCAAAGGCTACAATGATGGAGTTTAATTTCCTTTCCCCTACACTAGAAGTCATCCTGTAAGGTGTCTAAGACCAAGCACAAATTTGTCAATAAAAGTACAACAATTTAGGTTGCAGAGGGACAGAAAGACATTAGTTTTGGGCTTGAACTCAAATAGGCTATTTGTACCCTCCCACTTCCAGACATGGATATCCTAAAAGAAAGTCTGTAAGAGCAACTGGGGAGATGACTCAGTGGAATAAGTGCTTCCCTGGCAAGTACAAGGACCTGAGTTCAATCCCCAGTTCCACCAAAAAAAAAAGAAAAAGAAAAGAAAAATGTAGGAGAAGCAGCATTTTTTTTGGAATAGGATCTGCAATTTCTTCCATGTGCCTAGGTCTCCTAGTGAAGCCAGGAAATTCAATATAAATACTGAAAAATGAGAAGGCACTGGGTATTTTGAAAAGTAGATCTTGCCAAAGGTTATTTTAACATAGAGCAAACATTTTGGTTTTTGATCATCTAGTGATATATGCACTAGTCCAACAAATCTGTAATTAAGAATAAAGGAAAGGAGACTTCATACTGGTTTGATGTGGAGAGGAACACAAAATCTTTGCCTCTGCTCTGAATCTGCCCTGTCCTCTTAACCAGTGTTCAGCTGAGCACTGTTTCACCTTCCACCTCTGCAAACTTTACACAGATAAACATTACTGAGTTCCCGTATCATCTATTACAGCCTTGCAAAACTTGCTCAAAGAAATGCATATTTTGTACAGAGGCAATATCATATATTACCTACCTTTATTTAGTAAACTATTAGTTTTTGTTGTTGTTGTTGTTTCGTGGCCAGCTCAGCCCACACTAGGGACAGGGCTGGCGCAGCATGTGCTGCTAGGGATGGAACACAGGTCCTTGAGCACTTGCCTAAGCTTGTCTCAGCAGGTGCTTTAGATCTCTGAGATATCTCGCTGGCCTGGCCTTCCTTTACTCAAAAAGGAGAAAAAGTTAATTCTGTGAGATTCCCAAAGTGATCAACAACATGTGATCTGATTCCTCCCATTTGAAAACTGCTATTTCAGAAACATTTCAAAGCCAGATGCCACTGGTAGTATTACACAATCACTGATTACGATCCTATTGATTGTTAGTCTTCACATATATCTACAGAAACATCTCTTACAAATTCTAGCTCAGTAGTGCGATTATGTAAAAATCCAAACACCAAGAGATCCTTTTATTACACTATCAAGTGCCCCTTATTGATGTTGTCTCAATACTTGTTTGGGTAAAGTAGTTTAGTTTGAAGCACAAAAGCATGTAAAGGGCCCGGGGAGATGGTTCAGTAGAGCAAGCACTTCCCTGGCACACACAAGGGTCTGAGTTCAATTCTCGGTTCAGCAAAAAAAAAAAAAAAAAAAGTGTGTAAAACAGAAATCCAGGATGTTCCACACAACTAACACATGTGCAGAAAACCTAACTTTTAACAAGAGGTAAAGTGTAGCAGCAAAAACGAAGCAAAAAAAATACAGGACAATTCCTGCTTCAACAGGAATGTTGTGACAAAAATGAAACAAGGAAACCATGGCCAGAGGAAAGTGTAGGAGACCACACATAAGGTCCCAGAAGGACAGAGGAAACAGCAGCCATCAGAGGCTGCCATTAGCTTTAGGCTGCTGCTTTCCACACCCAGGTCTCAATTACCATGCAGAAGCATCTGACAGAACCATCTGTGGGAAAACCCAAGCAACTTACCAGAGCAGAAGTATGGCAGCAAAAGCAAACTCCTGACACGCACAGGAACACAGCTAAGTATGGAGCACTCTGTAGGAAGCCTTTCTTTGACATCAGGCAAAGCGCTGATACAGGACCAACTTAAAAGGAATTAACAGTCTGAGAGAGAAGATGAAGAATTCAGTGGGTTACAGGAACTTTTTCCTGGAAGAAATACTAGGGAATGTAACAGACAACATCTCTTACCTAGAAGTCTTCATGATATGGGCCTGAGGTACAGTATACACTGGAAGGATGTGGAGCCTGATCCCAAAGGTTCTCCTTACCAAGAGAAAACCACTGAAGTATGTAACAAGGAGTCTAGTAAAAGGAAGATCATGAAAAAGAAAATGTTGACCTTGAAAGGCGAGGGCCAAAATGATGGCTGGCCTCGCGGCTCATCTATTTCTCCAATTCTGATCTGTGCACTTAGGTTGTTAACCATCCAAAAGAAAAGCTGATTAGTACCCTGAAGCATATGCCATTAAGTTTGCCCTAACTATCTGACTCAATTGTTTTTAGTTGTTGTTGTACATTTCTATATGTATTTCTTCTTGTCTTCTTATACTAGGGAGACTATACAGTATTTGCAAATGTGTGTCTGCTTTATTACACTTACGAGTATATGTTCAAGTGGCATCCACTTCAATATAAATGCTTCTAGTTCATCATTCTTTATAGCTGAATAATACTCCAGTATGTAGAAATACAGCATATTTCTCAACCATTCCTCATGTGACAGATATCTTCGTTGTTTCTAAGATTTGGCTATCATAAATTACGGTGCTATAAACATAGGTACACATATATAACTATGATACGATGTTTTCAGTTCCTCTGGGAAAATTCCCAGTAGGGGAATAGCTGGCTTGAATGGGATTTCCAGTCCTACTCTTTTGAGGAGTCTCCACTCTGATAGGAGAACCTGTACTGTAACATCATGAAACTCAGTTGTGCCTCAAATTTTCTGATCAAGGAGATTATGGAGCCACAGAGGAAAGAGACTGATGATCTATACTCTGCCTGGGGAGAGTCACATGGAGAGAAAACTTTCTCTCAGGCTCTCATAGAGACCAAACTGGTCAAGCATTGGCCGTGACTCATATGTATGGATGACACAGACAAAGGATCTACAAAGTAAGATACAGGATAAACCCTAAGGGGATTTCACTGACCTCATCAGCAACAAAAGCAACATCTTTTGGTATATAGGGCTTGATTTATCTCGGACTTAACCATCCAGCAGAAAAGTATAAAAATGAGGTATGTAACGTGGGGCCATAACAAGGTGAGCTGTAAATGGCTATAGTCAGCAACTTCTTTACATCACTCACTATTATTATGGAATGCTGCACTGTGTTGGATTGTGTCACCAAGTTCAGGCAACTAAATTGGTTTAATGACAATGGAGTGCTCATTTTGGACAGGTCTAGACAAAAAAAAGAGGGATAAAAAAGAAGAATCATGATGTGTGTGTATAAACATTACAGTTAGGATAAACATGCTGTGCTTCTGCATAATTCTATGAGAAGCAAGATTTGTACTAATAGTGGTTGGACAAGATATTATGTCGGCTTCTAGTACTATGGACAACCACTAGGAATACAACAAGGTAGAAAGCATTAATTATTGAATCTGTGATATAATTCGGGTATAAAAAATAAGGTAAGTAAACAGCTATACTCTCTTAATTCACTAATAAGAGACATCTGCTATAATAATGTCTGGAAGTATAATATCATGTATGCATCTTGTTCGATAACAAAACTTTATGAAAACAGTTTGCAATGTATTAATTTATTTCATCTATCCTGTTAATTTGCCTTTAAACTGTCTCATTGGTATTTGTAGTTCAACAAAAAAAAAATTAAAAAATAAAAAAAATAGTACAGAGGAAAAAAAAAAAAGAAAATGTTAAGAAAGAACAAGCCTAAAGGGATGAATGATGTAGATTCTTGGCATTTCCATACACATATACTTGATTATAACACATTATTGAAGAAGTGGAAAGCTTCCTAATATCTTTCACTAAAACAGCTTGCTAGGGTTAAAACTTTGGGCCCTTGTTCATGAAACTCCAATGCTATGTCTCCAATGTCAGCCTCAGTGGCTTTGGGTGATGGAGGAGGGCTCAGT
>PVKA01040950.1:0-18409 GCA_004027165.1 Ctenomys sociabilis | reverse complement strand
GAAGAACCCTGGTATGCTCGCTGGAAGGGGTTCAGAGGGTTGGCGTCTTCTGTTCAGGGAGGCCTCAGCCTTTGGTATGGCACTGCATGCCTGTAATCGCAGCACTGAGAGGCTGAGGCAGGAGGGTCATTGCAAGTTTGAGGCCAACCTGGGCTACGTGAGTTCAAGGCAGTGAGTTCATAGAAGTGAGACCATTTCAAAAAATAAAAAAAAAAAAAGAATCATTTTTATAGAAAGCACTTTTTCTAAGTCTCCTACCTTTCTTGGTCCACTCACGTTGTAAAGCTGTTTTGTTTCTATTTCTACACCAGGATTGGGTTTCCACAGTGTGATAATAGCATTTTTGTAACTTGACATCACACAAAAGAAGAGCAGAAAAGAGCTGGCTTTTGTGTGATTGTAGTGTGAGAGAGCTGTGCTGTGAAGCCTCCTCGGCTGTGGCTGTGTCTGTCAAATTCATAAGTCCATGGCATTTCCATTTGTTCAGCATGTGTATCTGCAAGACCTGGTCACCCCTTAACCGACTGGAGAGAGACCAAAGCCCCCCTCCTTGGGGCCAGTTTTCTTCACAGCTTGTCCTGGAGTAATGTGGAATGTTGTTGTACTGTGAACATGCATATCTTTTCTTACAGGCAGGATGTTAAGTCATTAACTCAAATTTAATATTTCTATCGGACTTTTTTGTAAGTAATAGTGTTTTTAAAGAAATTCCCCGAGCAAAGAAAAATTTAAAAAGAGAACTAGCCAGGTGTGGCAGTGCATGCCTATTTTGGAAGCTGAAGCAGTAGGATTGCCAGAGTTTGAGGCCATCCTGGCAACATAGTGATAGCAAGACACTGTCTCAGAAAAACAAAACTTTTAAATACAGTCACTGTTAGCTTTTAGCTTTTTTTTGTATTTTTGAGACAGGGTCTCGCTATGCAGTTTAGGCTGGGCTTGAGCTCACTTTGTAACCTAGGCTGGTCTTGAACTCACAATGGTCCTCCTGCCTCAAGCCTCCCAAGTGCTATCTTTTAGCCTTTTATAGGACCCATTTTGGTCAGTTGCTTTTGACACAGTTAAGATAGTGTATTACTCAGTTTTATATTTTACTTTTTCATTTAAGTTTTTTCCACATTATTATCATGGGAAATGCTTTCCATGAGTGTTACTGTAACCCTCTCGGGTGTGAGGTGTGTCTTGGTGTTGCTGGTTTCACAGGGCGCCATCTTGGAGATCGCGCCGGCTGTCTCTGCCACCCTCAGCTCACCTAATTGCATCTCCTCTCAGGTGAGCATGAAGGTGCGCTTCTTAGGGGATGCCCTGCCGCTGATTTGATTTTCTGTCAGGCCTGGTGGGGAGGCAGCGGTGTGTTGTGGGCACCACTAGGGCCAGAGGAGCAAGGAAATCTCCACAGCAGTTCGACATAGATTTTATGTTTTAAACTTGTTATTGTGTCAAGCTGAGATTTCATTTTTTTTCTGTTGTTAAATGTGAAACTTGAAACACTTTTCTGTATTGTCCAACAAGAAAGATGGACCTAAACTGTGAAAATGTACGTTTTTAATTTGGAGTCTTGTGAATATATTACATATTGTTCTTATTTTTTTTATAAATACTGTTCTTAATAGAGTGTGGTACTTCCTATTTTGAATTAAAAAAAAAAAAAAAAAACCTGTACATTAAATGGTGCTAGTAAAGAAAAAAAAAAACTTTAAAAAAAATCAAATTATTGCAATAAAACAATTTAGATGAAGCTTTTAATTAATGTGAAAGAAACAAGCGCGACTGGATGGGCGCGGAGCAGCGAGTGTCCTCTGGGGTCCGTCAGATCGTGGACAGCGCTTCGAGGAAAGCTCCAGGCCTAAGCTACCCAGAACCCGCTCTCTCTAGGGAATCGAAAGGGACCTGGGGTCAGCGCAGCCTGTCTTCCTCAGGAAAAAGCAGAGAGCTCAGAGAAAGGCCAGGCCATTCTGACTCAGCTAATCGTATAAATGAGGCCAAAGACGTCACTCAAGGGAAGCACAGTTTTCCCATCTTGCCCATCTCCATACATGAAGGAACACTCTCTCTCTCTTCAGCTCCTTTTCTATCTCTCTGCAGTGAGCTCCACCTGTGCACTAAAGCTTCCAGTCTTGTCTGAAATCTGTGAATGAAGCCAAGGGTATCACCCATTCCTTGAAGCGCCAGGACACAGCTTTCTGTTGATAACATCACATTTTTATGAGCTTTTTGAATTTCTCAGCACTGCTATTTATGAATATTTGATAGAAGACAGAAAGCAGGAATGAAGTAAAACTGGTACTAGAATAAAAGCCCCTTCTTTTCACTCATCAGAAATTTTCTATAAAAAGTTTAAAACTGTCATTTTAATCTTAAATCAGATAAATTCAAAACTACATCCTACACACTCATCTGAATATTCCAAGAAACTTTGAATCAGAAATTCAATACTGCACTTAAAATTAGCTAATTTTAAAAACAAATAAAATAATATACAATTATTTTAATTTATGTGATTCCTCAAATAAAGCATAGTAACATACTATAGAAATGGTCCCTGAAAGTATATCCTTTCAAATCAAGTTTTTGCAGAACTGGAGATTGAACTCAGGCCCTTGTGCTTGCAAATCAAGTATAGTGTAAAACCTAGGGACTTAGATGTGAATTAACATGGAAAATATCACAATTTCATGCTAAATGATAATAAGTAGGAGGGAAAAATAATTATTCATCACCATCTCATTAATGGAAATTATTAAAAATCTTTATTTAGAAAAATTATTTCAAACAGAGTACTCCTGGGAAAAAAAATACAGCTATGAGTATAGCGACTGGTAAGACAAAATGTTCAGCACATAAGGCCCTGAGGTGGATACCCAGACCCACAATCAAGTAATAAAAGAAAAAAATATATGAGACAGAGAGAAGAGAGAAGAGAGGAGAGAGAGGGAGAGAGAGAGAAGGAGAGAGACAGAGGGAGGGAGAGAGGAGAAAAGAGAGAGAGGGACAGAGATAGAGAGGGGGAGAGGAGAGGGAGAGAGGAGAGAGAGCGAAAGAGGAGAGAGAGGGAGAGAGAGAGAAGGAGAGACAGAGGGAGGGAGAGAGGAGAAAAGAGAGTGAGGGACAGAGATAGAGAGGGGGAGAGGAGAGAGAGCGAAAGAGGAGAGAGAGGGAGAGAGAGAAAAAACAGAACGTAAAAAAATGCTCCCAACAGGATAAGAGCATCACCCACACCAACAGTGAATGCCATGATACTTCCTGAATGGTTCTTGGATGAGATCCTGACCTAGAAGAGCAAACATAGCACCTTTCTGAAGTATCAAATTTTAAAAGTTAACACTGTATTATTGGCCAAGGGCTAGCTAGGCAAACACTATTTAGGTTATGTGAGTTTCTTTTGAGCACTAAGCGCAGAGATGCACAGAGCAGGCCAACACTCTATGCTGATGCTAATCCCCTGCCTTTTGCATTTTGCTCTGCAGAAAATGTCTCGCTGCGGCACCAGCCTGCAACCCTTTTGGCTCAGGCTGAGATTGTGGACCCATGCTGGCCTGCTGCCCTGGGTGATCTATTCAGAGGAGCAACGAAAAGTTTTGCCTTTCCAGAAATGCTATATTCATGCAGGAGTTCTAAAGTATTGTGTTGTGGCCAGGTATGGTGGCATGTGCCTGCAATCCCAGACTCGGGAGCTGAGGCAGGAGGGTTCTTGTGAGTTCGAGAACAGTGTGGGCTGCAAAATGAGCTCAAGGCCAGCCTGAGCTGTGTAGGGAGAATCTGTCTCCAAAAGGAAAAAAAAAAATGTATCATAGTATAACAGCAAACATAACATATACCCTCAGGGCAACAAGCAAATTACGAAGGACAGTGAGGTTAATAAAGAATTAGCAAGTTAGTATACAAAACTCCACCCGAACAAGTACTTTAAGTGCAGTGTAAGTCTGCAGGACTCATAAGACGTAGTTGTCATGTGACTTTTCTTCAGGAATTTATGGGCTATCAACAGAGATTGATATACAGAACAATTCAGTGTAACTCTGGAATTTATAAGACAGGGATGTGTTCTGGAATAAACCCTGTACTTCTATGATGTTACTGAGGATCTATGAAGGTGTGCCTCCGGTTTATGTGCCAGTGTTTGTCACCATCTTAAACTGAAGGCACCTAATTTGCGATGCATTGTGTTAAAGGCCAGGGCTCTGTGGGAGACTGTAATTCTGTGAAATCCAATCTTCTGCAAAGTTTCCCAAGTTAGACCCCTGCAATAGCCTCCTCCTACATGAAAGGAAAGGTCACGCAAGATCGCACCACGGATGCCATCACTTAGGAAGAGGGCTGTGGCTAGAATCAACAAGGTCTGTGAATTAAAATGGGAAAAATATTTTACAGTTACTGATGTCTAATACAATATACAAATTTTTCCCACTCTATAAGTGCAATTATAGAAAATAGTTCCACTCTAAATATAGATCGCTAAACAAAGAAGTTACAGTAATACCCTGAGAAATCACAGTCATAGACATCTCTATAGAACATTACAGATACCGTAGGCATCTGGAGTTATTACTGATGCTGTTATTTTATCCTTGTTATAAAACATGATAATATAAGAACATTCAAATACAATGAAGGACATTATCAGAGCTTTGATCTTTTGGTTTGTGTGAATCCAGGTCCTGTGCATGCTTGGCAAGCACGCCAACATTGATCCACATCCCCAAGATTTTTAAGAACTGTTTCTTTTTTGACACAAGGTCTTGCTAATTTGCCCAGGCTGGCTTTGGAATTGCAGCCCTCACAGCTTGGCCTCCTGTGCAGTTGGACTCGTAGGTATTTCCCACTACACTCAGCACAAATTAGATGCTTTTAAAAATGCTTATAATTGCACTTTAAAATTGTTTGTTTCCTTATAAATCTGTGCATATTTGTCATGCACATGAAACATTATTTTGGTGCTGGGGAGATAGATCAGTGGTCTAAGTGCCTGCCTGGCAAGCACCAGGATCCAGGTTTGATCCCGGGTACCGCGTGCTGTCAGCCAAGCTACGTAGCAAGACCCTGTACCACATAAATACATACATAAATACAAAATTCAAAAAGGCATCATTTTGAAAAATTAGATCACCAGATTTATAAAGGGGTTCAAATTAAATGGGAAATCTTGGCAAGCCCCATCCTCTATGAATACCATGGTCTTGTACAGCCTTTAATTATTATCAAAGGCACTGATAGTTGTCGGTTCTCAACAAACAGTGGTTCTTAAAAATACTACAGCTCACCCCTGGGTGCCTCTTCACTGTCTATTTCAATATATTTTCTCCCTTGGGCCTTCCCTGGGGCAGCGGGGAGCTCTTTCCTCATTTGGGGCCACACGGATTTTCTGGAAGTTGCTTTGAGTCAAGACCCACCTGGGGCATGGCCTTGGCTCTCTGCTCCTCCATGATCTTGCTGCTTGGCTTCCAGAGATCTCTTAGTTCACAACAGACTTCAGAGTGGCTTAAAGGGACTCTAAGCACTCCTACAATTCCGAAGTTTATGAGGCAGTTATGTTCAGTGGATTTCTTCATTTAACAGCGCTGCACTGTTTTACGCAGTACTAACAAGAGGGCTCTGGAGTCCCTCACTTTGACAGAGGAAAGCTTTGTGCAGCAATGCTTAGGCGGGTTGAAGAAGCAGCACGCAAACACGCGCTAGAATCCAAAGAGGCCTCTAGCAGAAACTGGTACCAGCTTTGGTTCCTTCCAGGCAGCCAGAGCTTCAGAAACAGGCATGGCTTACTGAGGTTTCCAAATTCAAAGGGAATGAGTGGAATGACAAGGATAGACATGGGAAAATGGTTTGTATCTGAAATAATGATATCTGTGGTTACTAATGGTCACTGGAAAGAAATGCAGTGGGGAAGGACAGGGTCTTCTGTGTCTGGTCCACTTTCATGCACCACAATAGACGTCCACACTGATTAATCAGTGAGTATCTGAGGATGGTCCCAGAGAGACCATGGTTAGAAGTAAATATTCATACCGATCATACTGGGTGATTTATTGAAGATTTTTTTTTTTTTTTTTTTACAGAACCGGGGATTGAACTCAGACCCTTGCGCTTGCCAGGGAAGCACTTATTCCACTGAGCCATCTCCCTGGCCCTGTTTATTGAAGATTTTGAAATCCAAAATACTGGAAATCACTTGAATCTTACTTAGTAATTACAGGTCTATGGGTGGGTATTTTTCTACAATGACATTTTTCATAAGTAAAATGTGCAGTAACTTACATACCTGTTCTTTTGAAGGGCTGTGCCAGGTTTTCTATTGTACTTTGTTAAAATAGTGGAACTTTGTTTTTCCTGTGAAAAGTAAAACTCTAAATGCAGTTAACATGTCTCTGGCTAGCCTTCCTAAGTAAGACTAAATTGCTTTGAATTAGTGGAAAGTATTTTAGTGTTTCCATTTACCTAAAATGCTGTTCCTAAGTTCTATATTAACATTTTTGTACTATCCAGTGATTAAAAGTTTATTAGCTAATAATTTTATAAAGCACAGAATTGAAATTGGCAAAATGAATGAGCTACATGTTTTTTAAAACTGGATTTAATTTGGGTGCATTATCAAAAAGTTCATGTTGTGGTAAATTAAAGGTAATTTTGAAAGAAAAATCAAATGTTATCCTGACCTGAAGCATCCCGGAGACCCACTACCACTTCAGGGACTGCAGCGTTCATTTCTTCCTCCGTAGAACTTTGCAGTTCATTTATTCACGTCACTGAGATATCAGCACAAGGTTTCGTGTCTTCAAGGCTAATCTCTATCCTGTGCAAAGAGTGAAGCCCTTGGCTCGTCACCCATCTTCTGCCATTGTCGTGTTTCTTCTTTGACTTTTATATTATAATAAAATTATTATTGTTTTACTATTTCCTCAGTTGATGTTATTTCCATGAAATCAAGAAATCTGCTTATATGTTTCTAGATTATAGCAATAGAGATATTGTCTATGCCATAATAAGTAATAAATGAATAAATCACTAAGAATGAATACAGAAAATTGGAAAAGCTATGACAAAATTCTGATACTGAATATCTGTTATTTTTATAGAGGTATAGACTTAAATCTTTAAATTCTCAATGATTTTTAAATATTCATACTCCAAGAATTTTTTTTCTAAAACATTTTCCTTAATTTTAAGGACAGAAATATACATTTCATTGAGTAGTACCTCCTCGTATCATTGTATGAAAGCTACTAACTCACTGTACCTCATGGTCATTTGGTGTGTGTCTCTAGTATGGGATTATTCCAAGTAAGTTTTTGATCCCTGATCCTGGATGCCACACAGGCCCTGCCAGTGACCCACCAAGTGGTCACCAAGACGGCATGTGGGGACACAGACCTGTAATCCCAGTGCTGGGGAGACTGAGACAGGAGTCTGAGCTGCATAGCCAGACCCTGGACCAAATACACACATTTTTTAAAAAATCAAATAAAAATAAATTGGCTATAAACATGACGTTTTATGGACATTTCATTTTGCAAGGTAAATTTCAAGAGTTGAATGTAAATTATAAGGCTGGTATAGCCTTAACTGTATCAAAAGCGAAGACATTTATAGCCAGAATCACTAACGTTTTTAAATTCTCCACGTGGCACAGTGCTCCAGCTGCTCCACACCCTCACCATGGCTTGGTTCTATAAAAAATTTTGAATTTTGTAACCATTTTTGTTAAATTATCATGAAATACTGTCTCTCTGATGATTAACTATGTTCAGCGTTTTATCATGGATTTACTGATCATTGTAACATACTGATCTGGAATTTCTAATCAAATCTTCCTATTTAAATTGCTTTTTCTTTATATTATTGATTTGTGAAACTTTTTATGTATTCTGAATTCCAAGTCTTTTGTACTGAGAACAGAGTATTTTCTCCAAATATGTGAGTTGCCTGCCTAATTTTATCATATCTTTCAAAGGATAGATATAGATATAATTATAACAGATTTGAAACTGACATTATTTTCCTTTTATTTTTTAGTGCTTTTGGTCCTATGTAAGAAATTTTTAGTTGAACTGTAGTTATGTGCAGATTTGGGAATGTCTGTACTAGAACTATTGACTTTAATTAAACCCATTTCAAGTTAAATTTTGTCTACCAAGTGCGAGTTCAAGGTTCGTTTTATTCTGCATGGATATTCATCTAATACCGCAGTTTTTATTGACAAGCTTTTCCTTTTCTCACTAAACTACCAGTCTTCTTTGTAAAAAATCAGTTGACTGAGTATATGTGATTTTTGTTTCTGGACTGATCCTTGCTATATTTCAGCATCTAGTCTCATGTCATCTACAGTTATGTTTCTTAGATGCTTCTGTAAAACAGAAGAGCTACCTGTTTTACTCAGTTACTAGAACTTTACTCAGTTACTAGAATGAGTGGGTGCTGCGTTTTGTCAAGTGTCTCCTCTGTGTTTATTGGTTATGTCTATTTCTGCCTTTTATTCTACTGACTTAAAGACTGATGCATTGAAAGTTAAATATTACCCTGCAAGCCTGCCCAGGAACAACGCCCTGGCATTGCGGAATCCTCTCTCCACCTCGCCCCACTTCCGTGAGGTACTCCGCCTGCGCTCAGGACGCGGGTCTGAGCCGGCTGCTCTGCGCCCGCGTCTTCCAGCTCCTGCAATCTCACCTTCAGGGTCATGAAGTGAATCAAACGGTGTTTCTCTTCCTCCATCATTCTCCAAAAGAACTTTTGTAAGATTGATGTTATTTCTTCTTTTTAATCTTTAATAGAATTGACTGGTCAAGCCATCTGGGAACACAGTTATTTTTGCAAGAATTTTTTTTATTAAAAATCCATTCTTTTTTAACAAGGCACTTTTCCATTTCTTCTTCGTACTGACTGTGAGGCTATAAACTTGTCTTTAATATTATTTCTTTCTAGCGTCTGTGAAATCTGCCAGTGTTCTCCTCTCTTCTTGTCATTGTTATTTAGCCACCCTCTTTTCATTATTTGACTAGTTTCACAAGGGGTATGAAAATTTCTTTACTATTTTCTAGATGAGGGGGGTTTGATCTTTTCATCTACTTTGTATTTGTTTTCTATTTAATGAATTTTTGCACTTACATTCATTTTCCTTTTTCTTCTATTTTCTTTGATCTCAGCATGATTTTTCTCTAGCTTCTCAAAGTCTCAGCTTAGAACTTTTAATTTAAAAATATCTCTTGTATTCACATATGTTTACTGAATATTAAATTAATAATATTTAATATATCTATTATATATTAAAAGTCTTTCTGAAAACACTATCTTATCATCCAAGATTTTATTGTTTTCATCGTTTAGTGGACATGTGTACTTTTCCTTCTGATGTTTTTCATTCTCATGACAAACATAGTGGCGCATTTATAAAAGCTCAAAGTTTGGGCTGCTTCATACCTATTGTCACTTATCTTGAATTACTTACCACAAGGCAGTTAGAAAGTACGCTCCCCCTGGCGGCAAGCCGTTGCGATTTAGGGCGCTGGCTGGGCTCAGCGGCAGTGTCCTGATGAGCGCTGAGTGCACCCCCAAAGCCTCTACACGCTGCGGCTGTGGGTGTGGGAGGCTGCCGGCTTCATGTAGAACAAGACAGAGGGTGGCCAGAATTGTGTCCATTTATCTGCTCAATGGATCACGATGTAAAGCATAATTTAAAAGTAGGATTGAAGATTATTTCTAACATGTTTAGTATATTTTTTATTAAATGCAAACCTATTTAGGATTATTATGCTGTTTTTGTGCCCACTCAGCCCACCCTCAGGGCAGGGCTGGCATGGCATGCGGCACAGGAATCAAACCGCGGTCCCTGGTGTCGCCTAAGCTCGCCAAGTGGCACTTTAGACTGCTGAGCTCTCTCGCCAGCCCTATGCCTTCTGGGTATTTGTCTTTTTCACTTTGATTAAATGCCTCTTTCCATCTGCACTAATATTCCTCACTGAAAGATTATGCTCTGTGATGTAACACATCGTACCTGGCCTTACCACTGCGACCTTACCACTGTGACCCTACATGCTTATGCCACCTGTATGTAACAGGCTTTGTCTTTGAATTTAAAATACATTTGTGGATTTGCTTTAAATCTAGTAAACTCTAGATTGTACTTATCTTGTATTTTGATAGGATTGTAATTAATTATTGTTTCTAGATATTTACTTACTAATTATCCTATGTTTTTCAGTACTTTTTATCACTCACATCTTTAACGTAGGTTAAACAAAAGCGTTTGGTTTTTGTTTTCAGTTTTTGCACTGCTAGGGAACAGAACCCAGACCCTTACACGTGCTAGACAAGTGGAATGACAGCCCCAGCCCAGCACAGCTGCGTTTAAATTCTTTGTCTGTATACTGACATTTAATGCTCATTTTGCTAGCTCATTACTTTGGTATTACAATGTGATTCTTGAATCTATCACAGCCCAACTTCAAGTAATATTGTATAATTTCATAATATCCAAGACATAGTACTGCACTATTTATTGGCATACATTTCACCTTTTATCCATATTTTATTTTTTATTAATTTTATTGAAAAACAAATAATGATGAGACAGTTTTAAAACCAATTAATAGGATAGTTTCAATAATTAACACATTGCATATTGTTGCCTTCATGGTGGTTATTCATAGTACAAGATGCAGACATGATATCCTGTCCAAACACTATTAATAAAAATCTTTTTTCTCATTGAATAAGAGAAAGTAGCTGTACATCTATCCTAACTATTTTGTATACACAGATACAAAATGGTCTTTATTTGTATCCCCTTTTTTTTTGTTTAGCTTTGTCAGAGATGGGTGTTCCATTGCCACTTAAATATGTAGGTGTATGAATTTAGCCAAATACGCCAATGTAGTCCATAATAGTGGGTTATCCATATAACTGGCAAAGTAAGAAGCTGTGGACTTGAGCCTTTTACAGCTCAGCATATTAATATGGCTTTATTTCTTATACCTCATTTTTATACTTTTCTGCTGGATGGCTAAGGTTATTTATACTTTAAACTGCCAATGTCCTTTAAGAAAATAAAACAAAATTTCCAATTATTTTTTATTTCTATTTATTCTTTATATCTTCTTTGTAATCTTTGTATCTTTAAAGCCTTCTCTTTAGCATTTCCTGAAAAAGCCATCTAGTGTGCACTGCTTTAAACATGACTGTGTTTTGCACTCACCGGGACAAGGGCCAGTGCTGGGCACACACTTTCGCAGTGCAGCCTCTTTGCTTACTCCTAGGTGGCCGTCCATCGTCGTGGGCCTCCGCTACTTCTGATGGACATCTGCGCTCACACCTCTTAGTGCTAATCTCTCCTTTTCTTCCTCCTCTTCATCTTCTTTTTTATTTTACTTCTTTGCCCAACGATGATGATTGTATTAAGATAAAGTATGTGCCCTTCATTTACACTTTTTTAAAAATTTATTTATTTGTATTTTAACTTGAAGAGTGGAAAATAGAAGCAAAAACAAAGAGAATAAATGACATAAGCAGGGTAACATATGATACATATGTTACAGATTTTCACAACATAGATGGCTATATATATATATATATATATATATATATATATATATATTTAAATAAAGCAATCCAATACAGATCAGCAGTCCTCAATGGAAGTGAGTTATCCACAGAATTTATTGACTTGAGCTAAACTTTTCAATTTTGATTTTAAAAAATATGACTATAACACACCTGCAAAATATTCTCCATATTGTGTGACCCAAGTTTACTTTAATGCTATTAATTCAGACATTTCAGCTGTGTGATTCCTAGTTTCTTTTATGCTCAGGTCTCCTGCATTTGTTCTAAGTGGGCTTGGAACCTGAGATTGCACTTTGCTCCTTCTCTTGGACATTTGTGTAGCACTGCCCTCTGACCTTTGGTGTGGAGCTTTGGTGAAGTTATAACCTTAGCAACTACTGAAATTCTTACCCAAGAGAAATTACATGGTTAAGGAAATTATAGTTTTATATTAACAGAACTACAATTAGGAAAACTAATAATGGGTGGTGATATTTAACGGTTGACAAACTTTTGTAACCAATAGGTTCGTATTTTAAACACTAAGAGCAAGCAGATATTAAATTGGGAATTTGTATTTAAGTTAGTTCCCCTAAGTTCTGTCTGATCACTTTTGCTTGATGTACCTGAGGTCTTCCACGCAGACTAGTTCACCCTGGTTACCTTTTGCTCCCTGTCTCAGTCAAGAGAGAAAGAGGGAGGATGCTCTCATTGATCTAGATCTAGCAAAATGCTCAGCTTACTGGGTCTGGATTTACAAATTTTGAATTTCTCCCTATGTGTCTGGCTTGGGTCTGGCTGCTGTGCTCAGCTTCTTCCTGCTGCAGCCCTTGGAAATGAACCTGTTATACCCCTCTGGAATGTGTTTTTGTTCCTGGATTGGCTGGGTGGTTCTGGCCCCTAGCCTCTCTGCGGGGACTTCAGCTGGACAGTTTCACACAAGGCCTGTGTGCCAGGCCTGGGCTAGTTCTGGATGGGTCCGGAGGGCACAGAGGAGCAGAAGCTCTCCCACACATATGCCTGCCTGGGCTGGGCACAGAGGGATCCTGAGAGTGCAGAGGAAGGTCTTCCTCACATACCAGGCCTGGGCTGGGACTGATACTTGCATTCTACAGTGTGTCAGACAAAATTAGTTGCAGTAGAGAATTACATTAATCATTATGTTAGGAGGTGGTGAGATTGACGAAGAAAGAAATAGTATAGGGAAGTGGAGAACTGAATAAGAGAAGTAAATTAGTCATTGAGTAAGGTATTGGAGAGGAATTTGGCTGGTCTAGCAAGTGACTGCTGCACGTGACTTGGCAAGAGCTCCCCACCTGGAAGGGGTGCTAGAACAAGGGATATAACATCGCAGTGAATCCTGCAAGGTTGAGGGGTACACTGGCAGCTAGAGAAGGTGACAGAGTCGGGGCAGCCTGGAGGACAGGTGCCCCAGGGCTTGTGCCACTCTAGGACTTGGCAACTTCAGGATTTTGAGTAGATAGCATGGTCTTCTAAGGGTTGTTTGGTCTTCTTTATCTAGAATAAACTAAAAATGTTCAATAATAAAAAATTGGACAATGTTCAAGATGCAAGTGTGGCAGCCCAAGCAGGAGAGCGCTGTGGCTTCAAACATCAGGAGTGGAGGGCATAGAATCAGAACAATGGGATTTACTAAGAGAGCATCAGGTGGAATGTGAGAGAAAAGAGTGTCAGGGATAGCTTAATGTTTTTGACATTACTTAATCAAATTGTGTTGTTTTTCTCTCAGATAAGAATGACTTTTTTATGTATTTAGGTCAGGGTCTACAGGTCTACAGTGCCTCACTACATAGACTGAATTTGTAGTGATCCTCCTGTTTTCAGCCTCCCAAGTGCTGGGATTACAGGCCCCTCACCCAGTCACAATCCCAATCTCATTGCATCCCAGTAGCGGGGCCTACACGGTATGTTGGGACTCAAAACCCAGTCACTATGCTCTGCCTAAGCATATAGGACTCCAAATAGCATCAACCCAATTTAAAACACATCGAGACATATAATAATCAAGATCCCAGAATTCCAGCACAAAAACATTATACCGAAAGCCGCTAGAGAAAAGAAACAGATCACATTTGGCTGACTTCCCTTCACAAACCATGAAGGCAAGAAGAGCATGGAGAAGAGTATTTCAAGTCCTCTATGAAAATAAATTCCAGCCCAGACTACTATACCCTGTGAAACTCTCTTTCAAGTTTGATGGAGAAGTGAAATACTTCCACAACAACGAACAACTAAAGAATTTCATGATGACAATACCAACCCTACACTAACTACTAAAATATTCTGGAGAGAGACCAAAATGATCAGAACTCCATGAATAAGAATAGAAGGAGCCCACTAGATAGGGCAAACAATTAAACACAGGAGAAAAAAGTATAAACAACAGCAGGTAATTATGTTGAGAATAAATCAACACATCTCAATTATAACCATCAATGTAAATGGACTCAATTCACCAATTAAGAGAAATAGGCTGGCACAGTGGATTAAGAAGCAAAATCCAATAATGTGCTGTATACAAGAAACACAATTGGGGCCTGGGAGATAGCTCAGTAGAATAAGCACTTGCCTGGAAAGTGCAAGGTTCTGAGTTCAATCCCCAGTACTAGAGAAAAAGAAAAGAACAATTAACTCATAAAGAAATTCATAGGCTGAAAATCAAAGGATCGAAAAGAATACTACATACCCCAGCAACTCAAAAAAACACAAGGGTAGCAATCCTGTTATCAGACCGTCTCAACTTTAAACAAAGAAGGATCAAATGAAATGAAGAAGGCCACTACATAATGGTTAGGGGAACAATTCAAGAGGAAAAGGTAACACACATAAGTATGTACATACCAAAAATGGGAGCACCCAACTATATAAGACCAATCTTAATGAGCAAGAAAAATCTAGTATCCAATACCACAGTCTTAATAAGAGGCCTTAACACTTCCTTATCCCCAAAAGATAGGCCAAGCAGACAAAAATTAGCAGAACTGAACCAAAACTTTGAACAAATGGACTAATTGGACATATTCAGAGTGTTCCACCCAGTCACAGCTGAATACAAATTTTTCTCAGATGCACACAGGATATTTTCTAAAGTAGACCACATACTAGGCTTTGTTGGTTAGCTCATTTGTTTAAAGTGCCACTTGGGCTAATGTAATCAAGCGCTTAAGACCACAGTTCAATTCCCAGCACCAGACCTGCCTTTAAGGCAGCATGAAGTAGCCCCTGCAAAAATACTCCTTTTCTAATTTTACGGGGCCAGCAAAATAGCTCAGTGGATTAAAGCTCCTGCTAGCAGGCACAGGGGCCGGGGATCGATCTCCTGGTCTGCCATACCATGCCGGTCCTGGTCCCCGGGGTGCACTGAGACAGCAATTGAGACTGGGTGTGGTAGTGCACACCTGTAATCCCAGTTCTTGAGAGGGCTGTAAACAGGTGGATCACTACAAGTCTGATCTAGTAGTGAGACCCTGAACTCCCTGCAGACCCTTCCATAAAATATAGGAAAAAAATAAAATAGACCACATACTAGTCCATAGGTCATGCCTAAACATATGTAAGAAAACAGAAATTATCCCATGCATATTATCTGAGCAAAGTGCATTGAAACTGGAAATAAATGACAAGAGAAACTGCAAAACCCCATAAATACATGGAAAGTAAAGTGTCACAGTTACATCTTCTCTGTCAGCACTGGACCTTACAGTATTCTAGGTGTGCAGAACAGTGTCTGATACACAGAGAAACAAAAAAAAATATTTGCTGAATTAATATTGCATTCTCTTTGGCCTCTTAAAACTAATGACATGCAAGGAATGATTAAATATATAATCACAAGTGAGCCCCTTTGTGAGTCAAACTTTAAATGTCCAAACCAATTCTTCGTCAGTATACAGATGCTATGGAAGAGGCAGTTCAAGAATCAAGCATTCCAGCTGCAAAACTAGTTAAAGATGTTGTCTTTGTATTACTCTTATATCACAGTTCAACTACTGGCATGTAAAAGTGATTTCAGGATCTGGCCAATTTCCTTGATTTAAATCAGACACACTGCTTCAAATATTTCTTGAAATTGCTAATTGCAGAAATAAGCAACTGCAAAAATGCCTTCCCTTTACTGGGATTTATAGCAGCACTATTGCGCTAATGACTTGCGCTCCCTCGGAAGTGGGTGCCCTGTCTTATTCCGGCTCTGAGTGATGTCCCATGAGCTCTTGCATCTTCAGACATAGTGTCAATTGCTTTTTGTATGCGTTTCATTTCTGCTTACATTGGTAAAAGCCCATTTTCAGTGAGAAGATGGCATCGTGAATGTCGCCAAAATTTGCAGAGAACAGAACCTAATTCTAAGAATGATGGGGTATGGAGTAGCATATTAGTCAAGTCAGGTGAGTTTTAGGAAAATAAATACATATTACAAAAGTGCTGCCACAGCCCTGCAAGAGCCCCCAATCTTAGTCTGCATGGCATGCTGGCTCCATGATGAGTATCGACTCCGGAACCCTCGCTGCTCATCGGCCCTTGGGGGGAAAGCCACTCAGCTGTTCTTGGGGGAAAGCCACTCAGCCGTTCTTGGAAAGATGCCTCTTCAGCTTACTGAAGACAGCCATTCTCAGGCACTTGCCATTTTTGAACAAGTCTACTTTGTATTACACATTATCACATTCATAATTTCTCCATGAAGGAGGGATTGTGAGACACAGCTCACAGAAAACAGAATTGAATGTTGAGGTTATTCATGTTTTCAAGGTCAGGAAGATGACAAAACACAGAACTTAGCTTTAAGTCCAGGCCTCTGAGCAGTCACTTCATTTTTTTTATCTGCTTTCTCGAATTTCTGTGAATAACAGAAAAAGCATTGTCTATCTTAATATTATTTTGAAAATCAAAACCCAGAATTTCTGTTCATACTAATGAATTTATGTGGCCTGCACAGGCAATTGCAGCAAAAATTCCATTATCATCCCTGAAGACTGCAAATGTAAAGAAATCAGAAAAATCTAGGAGCAATATCTGTTTCCGAGTTCCAAAGCCAATTGTATCCTCCCCAAGGACACAGATTCTTATATTGTAGGCATCCGTAGCTAATACTTACAGAACGCAGTCACAAACATGGATTCGTAGGATTAGGCTCAGAAAACTAGGGGATTATTGCCAGAGAAGGAATTAAAGTAGAATATTGAAAATTCTACTTGAGTCAACATCAGACTCTAAATATCTGTTTCACCAAACAGCAGCGAATGGATTAGGTGTTTAATCATGTCTTGTGGAAATCAAATAATTATTTTATAAGCATTTATTTGCTTTAACAAGATAATATGACTTCATGAAAAAAACTTGTTTATATTTTCTAGTAAGTAGACATTTTTCAAGAAAATAGAAATCTTTGTTGTCAATCAGTGAAACTTAATTTATCATAAGCTATTCATTCAAATACCTCAGATTATGATAAGCTATTCATTCAAATGCCCAGGCCACGAGGTGGAATGCAGTCTCCAGCTGCTTCACCTGCACTTTCTCACCTCCTCTTTTAACTCAAAAGTTGTTATTCACATTCGTTTTGACAGTTTGTTCACGTAATGCCAATTAAGGTAATTTGAACCAAATTAAACCATTTTTATGTCATTTCAAGATAATCATTTGAATTCTTTCCCCCTTTAAACAGGTAATTTTGGTCTCATGTATACCTAATCAATGTCATAACTTGTGATTGAGAGTTTTGTTTCTTTAAACTTTAAGATTCCTGGGTCACTTTTATTTTATTTTTATTTTTATTTTCCATTTATTTTTATTTTATTAAAAGACAAATGTCAATCAGACAGTTTCAAAACACCTTAACCATACAGAGTCGATGAATTAATACATTGAAAACTGTTTTCATAACGTTTTGGTATTGTACAAGGTGCATACATGATATTACATTTACAGGTTTTTTTATAGCTGAATTATATCAAAATTTCAATAGTTATTTACCTAGTGGACGACCATAGCACTAAAAGCCGACACAATATCCTGTCCAACCACCATTAGTGCAGATCTTGCCTCTCATAGAATTATGTAGAAGCACAGCGTTATCTATCCCAACTGTACTGTCTATACACACACATCATGATTTTTTCTTTCTACACCCCTTCCTTTGTCTACACTTGTCAAAAGTGGGCACTCCATTTACATTCAACTACATTAGGTGCTTGAACTCGACACCACAATCCAACACAGTCCAGCATTCTGCAACCATAGGGAGTTACTCAAAGAAATTGTCGACCATATCCATTTACAGCTCAGCTTAATATTATGGGCTCACGATGTATACTTCATTTTTATACTTTTATACATTTCTGCTGGATGGTTAAGACCTAGGTAGATCAAAACTTATATACCAACCGATGAACTTTATATTTCCTATGTGGTCTTTGAAGTCTTCTCAGGGTTTATCTTGTAGTCCTGTACATTATTCTGTAGTTCCTTTGTCTGTGTCATCCATGTGGATGAGTCACGGCCAATGCTTGACCAGATTGCTCTCTGTGAGAGCCTGAGAGAAAGTTTTCTCTTTATGTGACTCTCCTCAGGCACACTATGGAACTTCAATCTCTTTCCTCTGTGGCTCCACAATCTCCTTGCTCAGAAAATTTGGAGCTCACCTGAGTCTCATGATACTGCAGTACAGGTTCTCCTATGTCCTGAGTCTTCGTTGACCTTGAAAGGCTAGGGCCAAAATGTTGGCTGGCCTTGTGGCTCTTCTATTTCTCCAACTCTGACTTGTGATCTTAGGTTGTTAACCATCCAGAAGAAAAGCTGATTAGTATCCTGCAGCATATGCCATTCACTTTGCCTTATCTGACTCAATTGATTTTACTTGTTGTAC
>PVKA01040949.1:0-18406 GCA_004027165.1 Ctenomys sociabilis | reverse complement strand
AGCATATGCTTTATTCATTAAATCTCTACTATTTAAAAAATATAATAGAGACCATATCTTTCTAAAATAGAAAACAAAATAGAGCAGGTAAAGAAATATAACAGTTTACAGAGGTACTATATACAGAATGGACACAGTTATGAATAATACCAAAGACTAAGCAACAAAAATAAATTTAATGTGAATTTAAGAATGCATTTTTATTCTTCCAATAAATGAAACTGTTGTGTTTAATAAGGCACCATGAAATATTTTAAGCAATTCTTGTTAATAAAATTAAATCCCATATACTAATATAAAATTAAGCCTGCTGTTGTCTTAAATATCCTTTATTACATACTTGCAATGTGTGGGCTTCCAGTAATTGCATTACAGAACTGAAAACTTTCAAGTAAGTACCTAGTTGAAAACGTCATAAATTATGAAATGGAAAGCATTTTTGAAGTATAGTTCAGAATGACTTTGAGATAATTTATTTCACTTAAGCTTCCCCTTCACATAAACCACCCATAAATTACCAAATTCTCCATGTAATATTTTACAAAACTTTGCCAACACTATGATACACTCAAATATTACTGATTTATTTTTAAACAGAAATTCAAAATTCGTGCAGTACTCAGGACAATATCTAGTCTTGGACTGTCTCCCACACTTAGATTTCCTGATGCAGCTCCAGTAAATGTCACAAACTCTTCCACAATCATTTGTACAAGTGAAGAACACTACAAAATTCCTTTTCCTTGTTTAAAAACCATTAACATAGCCTGATAGTAAAAATAATAAATGCTAGCATGTGGAAATAATAGAAACACTTTTTTTTGAGACAGGGTTTCACTCTGCAGTTCAAGATGGCCTTGAACTGAATCTGTAGCCCAGACTGGCCTCCAACTTGCAGTAATCCTCCTGCCTCAGGCTTCTGAATATGGGGAATACAGGCATATTCACAACCAGTCAGAAACACTTTAAAGAAAGAAGGAAACACTTTTTGTCGTTTATAGTAGAAGTCATACTTAGCAATTCTGTCCTCCTTTAAATGTCCTTTCTTCAGCCTGTATTTTTTGGCTCCACATACTAAGAATGACAGTCATTTGATAACCATTTGTAGAACATATGTAATATTCTCTTATTTTAATAGAAACCTTTCTCATATATTTTATTGCTTTTAGATTACCAACTTAAAGTGAAATATTCTAATCAATACATTATATATTGATAAGCATGTCATATTTAAATAATGTGTGATCTTATTGTTTTGCTTATGTTGTCATTACTATATTGTTTGGCTTTTTACTATTTTGTGAGCTACATCAACACTCTGTGATACTAATAACTAGTAGTAACAGTAATACTAAGATTCTACATCAAATTAGTATACTATTTGATATTACTAAGGACTCTTACACATCATTATCCCTTAATGTCATAATAAAAGCCTACAAGTATAACATACCTCTTTTTTTTTTTTTTACAAACTTTATAATCAATGAAGTTCTTTTTAGTTGATCCAAATTTCAAATATATATATTCATGCCAATTATATTTTAGCCATATAGAAGATGGCTAAAAAGATACCTGAAATACTTCCATGAGAATAAGCTTGGTTACTCTCTTAAAACATGAATGCAAGGACCCAAAGTATTTCATGTGCTAGCCATAATGAAGTATGAAAGAAATTTTGTGTTTAAGGTGATGTTTCACTGTACTTCTGCTTTCAAAATGTAGCTATTCTCAGAACAAATATATAAGCCATAGTACTGTTATATTACAATTATAGTAGTATTTGGGGAAATGTTTTATACTGTGACAAACTTATAGAATAATATATAGAGAATTCTTTCCTTTATTAACTGATGTAATAGGCTCTCCTACGAACAAAAAGAATTCTGACATTGTATAGCAATGAGTTTATGAATCACTGCATAAGAATTCTGACTTTTTAAATGCACAAATATGGTACTGCTCAACACACCAGGTTCCTTATGATCTAAATACAAATGAACTAGAATTTAAAACTGTGTAATAGTAAGTGATGATGATGATGATGAAGAAATAATTTGCTGTGATGGATAAACACATGAGGAAATTAAAGAAGAAATTACATAACAAGTAAAAATGTAAGCTATTCTTTCTAGAGATTTGTACTTTCCTATACAGAATTTCACTAAGAAAATACAGTAAGTTACATTCAAATTAGTTTGAGAAAACTGAAACTTTGCCAACACATATGACTTGTGATACAGCTTTTTGTTAAGGGATGAGTGAGGGTGAAGAGGGAAGGGGAAGAGGAGGAAGGACAGGGGGAAGGAGAGGGAGAGGGAGAGATACTGAGACCATTGGATTACTCGTGAAATTATAAATTCTGAAGGTGGAACAAACAGGACTTTCTGTACTGGGTTAAATAGGCAACCAATTACATTTGCATGGCAAAACAAGCCAAAGAAAATCGGTAACATTTTATGTAAGGAAAATCTTCAAAACTTTCTACTACATTTTGACCAACTTTACTTATCTGTTTATAACAGCATTACTCTTTAATTTTCAACTTGTAAATAGGTTCCAAACTTATACAATACCAATTAGGCTTTATTAGAAGTTGTAGCCATAAACTGTCCTGGTTTAGCCAACAAAAAGACAAAAATATTGGCTATTAAGTGTTTATAACTAAAGAAAACACCCTTAAAAATAGTATACGTAGGGCCGGGGAGATGGCTCAGTAGAATAAGCACTTCTCTGGCAAGTGCAAGGGCCTGTGAGTTCAACCCCCATTTCCAGGGGGAAAAAAAAAGTATATGTGAATTAAGATTTCTGTTCAAAGGGCCAGGCATGATGGCACATCTGTAATCTAAGCAGCAGGCTGAGGCAGAGGGATCACTAAGTTCCAGGCAGCCTGGGCTATGAAGTAAGTTTAAGACCAGCCTGAAGTGCACAATGAGGTCTTTTCAATCAATCAATCAATTCTGTTCAATATACATTATACATGACTATTAAGAATTATTCACCAGGGACTGGGGAGATAACTCAGTGGAGTAAGTGCTTGCCTGGCAAGCAAAAGGTTCTGAATTGAATCCCTGGTACCACCAAAAAAAAAAAAAAAACTTACTCATCGAAAGTTGAGATATTTTATTACTAGGGTAAACATATATTCTATTTCTTCAGAAGTTATCACTTTATAATCTACTGTCCTGACAAATTATAATATACCTTTTCACTTTTAAAAATGTCTTGGATTACAAGATAACTCATACAAGTATTAGTCAAAAGATCTGATCTGAGTGTTGGTCATTACCAGGCAAAGGTACCAGTTTTAATTCTGTATATAATTTTGCTTAATCATATAGAATCACAAGTATTAAATCAGAAAAATCAATAAGCTCAAGTCTAAGGAAACTTAGCAAAGTAAATATATGGAGCAAGTTAAAGTTATCAGATATAAAAACTACACTGTCTGGGAAGGGAAGTATTTAAAAGCACTCCAACTAAAAAACATATTATAGTATCTACACATACAAAACTATAACAGGCTTAGATCAATGGTCAACTCAAATTACATGAGTTGTAACCCGTCCTAAGATTTACTCTCAGGTATGACAAGAACCAAATTACTTAACAGATTTACCCTCAGGTATGAGAAAGACCAAGTTATTTAACATTCTCTAAATCTCTATTTCCTTCACCTGAAAATAAAGATGACAGTACTTACCTCACTCTGAAAATGAACAAATAATCCATGTAAAAGATACGAGTACTGGGGCCGAGGAGATGGCTCAATAGAATAAGCGCTTGCCTGGCAAGCGCAAGGTCCTGAGTTCAATCCCCAGTTCCGCAAAGAACAACAAAAAAAAAAAGATATGAGTACTGTGTCCGCACATAGGAGCTATATGTTAACTATGATTATAAGAGCCTATCAATAATTTCTCTTTGAAAAGCAAGGCCTAAAATATTATTCTGATATCAGAAGAAAATTCCAAGCATATTTGCATGTATATGTTTACAAACAAATGTGTATCACTCAAGGTAATATTAAATGACATTGCTAGTACCATATATACTTATGTTAATAATGTACCTAAGTATATTATCATGAGAGCTAACATAATGTATTCAACATAGGACAGTCTTTTTCCTTCAAAAGACACCACGTTGGCATATTGCAGCACATTTAAAAATAAAACCCCATATTAACAGTATATGTGGCTGTGCAACTGCAGAACAGAAGAGTCACAGATATATTTAATATATTTCAAAGTCCATGTATAGAAATCAAAAGAAAACATTTCTTTTACGGCAATTCACGTGACACAAAACTGAGGTAACATTCAAAAGAAACACTCACATATTCAATATTTCAAAATAAGAAATTTGAATATATACATAACTTACAGTTCTATAGTGAGGCCATTTTCACTGTATTTCAATAGTATCTTAACTTGATATGTACAATGCAACAATTCCCTAAACTGTTAAAACTGTAAAAGGACATCAGAACTCAACATAAGCAAAGACAAAATATATACCATGTTGAGCACATGGCATTCTTTTTACCCAAATGACTAGTTTATTAAACCACTCAACCACAGAGCCCTAATAATTAGATTGTTATGATACATGGGAGAAAAACAAACTGTATATGAAACAATTACTAAAGTCAAAGAAACTATATCTCACATTTATAAAGATGTTTGTCCAGTCTGGTTCATTAAAAGAATATAAAACTTATGACATGCAATAAATGTCATTTTGACTAATACAAAAATCTATATAAACATCATGCTGTTTTCTAAATTCCCATGTAATAGGAATTTAAACAATGACTATCACAGTCAAATTTGTATCTCAGAGATTCAAATCTAAATTGGAATTCATTTCTATGAACCTTCCTAAAAATATTCCAGCAGTAAAAGATTTGCCTTTAAAATAAAACTAAGATTCTATTATTTATTTATTCTAAAGCAAGAAATATAGGCCTGTCCTTTAGATATATAAGACAATATAGGCTGAAGTTTATATGTGCAACATCAGTGCACTGATGATAGATTGTATCACTAATCTGTACAAGATTATACAATAACCATACCCACAACACATTGACAATTTATCACCTACCAGTAACCTTAACAGGTAAACTTCAAGTTAAACAAAGTGTAACTGAAATTTTATGGCTACTATAAATTACTAACAACAAAAAATCCATGGACATTCCAATTAATATGCTTTTGCCTTACAGCTAATTCTTTAATTTTCAAGAACCACAAAGAAAAAAAAGCAAAACTAGTCAGTAACAATGCAGCATCTAAAAGCAATAAACTCAAAATTAAGTTATAAATAATTTAAAGTATGTCATGAAGATGTATTAATAATTCATCAGATAAATAATTTACTAAATAATCAAATAAATAAATAATGAAATACATAAATAAATCAGCAAATAAATAATTCTGCAAAATAACCTAAACAATAAGCCACCCAAACAAATTGCAACCTATAAAACTAGAAAAAATTTGTTTTGTTTTTGATAGTTTTAAATAAGCAAATGTACATAAACTAGATCAATCCTGGAAATATCTTTCAATGCTATTATAAAATCCTTACTTTATAAGAATGCATTTTCAATTTTTAAACAATTGCATAAGATGCATTCTCACAATTACCATAATTATATCTTCCTCTGCATTTCACAACTGCTATCTTTAACATTTTCTCTCAACTAACTGGACACTTGGAATGTTCTTCACTTACAGTTTTTTTCTGACAAAGAGATACTTACAGTGTAGAAATGCTACAGCCTTTCTGACAGTTTTTCTATCTTCACCAAGTTAGTAAAAATGTACTATAAGGAAAGAGAACAATAGATGACATTTATTTAATTCATTAATGAATAATGATTCATAATCTTATAAAATAACAACAGTAGTAGACAACACTAATAAACTCTGTAAAGGTTTTTAAAATGTTTAGTGGAGGACTGGGGAAATGGCTCAATGGAATAAGTGCTTCCCTGGCAAGCACAAGGGTCTGAGTTCAATCCCCAGTTCCGCAAAAAAAAAAAAAATCTTTAGTAGACTCAGTTCAATCAGAGTCAAGCCTTCTCTATTGGAGTTGACACACAAGCTGATATAATTGGCAGGATTTCAGATATGAAAATAAAAAGTTAGAAGGACAAAGTGATTGGCTGACATCAAATGCTACCTTCAATTTAGAAAGTTCACAGTTCTTTAAAGAACACAGAGGGATCATTTAAATGCTGCTATTTGAACAGTTACAATCGAGCCCACCAGGTATCAGAACACAAACGGCCCCAAAATAAGTCATCATTCATCTTAAGATTTTACCTTTGCAGTATTGTATGCTTAAAATCTGTAAGTATATCTCAAGCAATGACAGCTTTTCCTATGGATATATAAACTTTATGACAGATTTTGGCATATTTAAGGTAATAAATTCAGAAGATAAAATATAGCCTTTGAAGAGAAAAAAAACCAACGTAAATCAAGTATTGTATTTTATATAATTTATCCTAACAAATACTTTTTTGGGGGGGGCGGTAAAAGAGTTCAACCTTGGGACTCTGCTCTTGCCAGGTAGGTGCTTATGCCACTGAGCTATCTCCTCAATCCTATCTTAAAAAATTCTTATAACAACCTTTCAAGTTAATTATATTTTCTCTATTTTACAGTCAAGGCAGTTTAGATTCAGGGCAACCATACAGACCAACCATAGCGTCCAAGCAGCAGGAAAGATTCATTCTCTGGTTTGTATATCTTCTATGTGAAGATTCATTGAACTATAAATTTAGACTCAATCGAAAGCACAGAGAGGGTTGGTGAGATAGCTCAGCAGACTAAGTGACTGCTTAGGCAAGAGTAGGGACAAGAGTTTGATTTCCAACACCACAGGTTGGGCTGGTCCTTCCCCTGGGTGCACTAAGCCAGCCACAGACACTGGGTGTAGAGGCACAGGGCAGTAATCCCAGTGCTGGGAAGGCTGGGATTACTATTATATAATCCACAAGGAACACTATGAGTCTGAGCTGTATGGTGAGACCGTTCACCAATTACAAGGAAGGAAGGATGGATGGATGGACAGACAGAATGAAAGAAGGAATCTAACATATACCATTTCACTTAAAGCAACAGTGTTCCACTGGAGATGATTTTGCTCCATAAGGAACATTTAGCAATATCTGCAGATAATTCTGGGTGTTATAAACAGTATCTTGACAATAGCAGAAAATGGCTAGGGATGCTTCTGTACATTGTACAGTGCACAAAACAACCCACTGTTCAACAAAGAAGTATGAGGCCCAAAATGTTTATTATCAGTCCAAAATGTTAACAGTGTCAAGGGTAGGAAACCCTATAGTAGACAAGAAAGATTTCTAGTAGTACATAGTTTTCCCAAATAATACATATGCTGTTCTGAATGTGATGTCTGTTTCACCATGTCTAATGTTATATACAGTGAGATATATATCTTGTATAAAAAAATAATGTGCATACTTAGGACAGCACATATATGGGAATTCCAAAGTTTCGGTCAAGTTTTTCATAAACCTGAAGCTGCCCCCAAATTAGTAGTAATTTTTAAAATGTATATTCTTGGGCTGGAGAAGATAGTTCAGCAGTCTAAGTGCCTGCCTGCAAGTGCACTTAGTTCAGTCCCTGGTACTGCATACCACACCGGCCCCAAAACCACAGGCACACCATGCTGACCCCAAAACCAGGTGTGATCCCAACACAGGAAAGGCTGAACTACAAGTCTGAACTGCAGAGTAAGAACCTGTATCCAATAAATACAATTTTTTTTAAATGAAATGAAGTTTTAAATGTATATGTTTCACTTATTTAACAATAAAATTATAATTAAGTTTCTTTAAAGCAATACTAAAATTCACGACGTTTATAATCAAAAAGATGTTTTTAAAACCAAAAAATTTTAAAGACTATTCTAGGTGGCTGGGCTGGGTATGTCGCATGGCATGATGCCACCTGGGTTCAATCCCCAATACTACCAAAGGAAAAAAAAAAACTTTTTTTTTTCATGGAGCTGAATTATTCTAATGCCATACAATGTGTAATCTTCCATGTTCAGTATTTTGCCTAAAAACTATCAAGTGTTGTCTGAAATGTCTCTTACAAGTATTAAAAGCACTTGACAACATTAGAAACTTAATCATCAGTTTCAAGAATTATGTATTTTCCATATAATTTTAAATATCATCCTTTCAATAATTATTCTCTATAGTCTCAATATTGATTTGCATTTTCATTGTTATTTTCAGTACCAGGGATCAAACTCAGGACCTTGCAGTTGTCAGGCAGGCGCTTGTGCTGAGTTATCTCCCCTAGACCTCCATATAGTTTTGCTTCCAACATGACCTGGCTTTTACCATGACACAACACATACTTCCTTATATAATACTTGTTATATTATCATAAAGGCAAAGGGAGGAGATACATTTATTTCTCCTATGTTAATTTCCAGTAGATAGTTAAAAGTTCATGTTGCTGCTCCATGTATTGAAAACCCAAGCTCCTTCCATAGTTTTGCTCCACCATAAACTACATTCAAAGTCATATCATAGTCCAGAAAGGCTGTAGGAATTCCAATAACTATTCCCATACCGCAACAGAAGAAAAAAGGGGGTAAATAGCCACACTGCTCTTTTAAGTTTCAGCTTGCATTCCATAAACTGTAACTCAGCCCTTTGCTCATACTTAACCACTTGGAAAGCTAGAAAACAGAGAAATAAAAGAAGAATCCAACCCTTGCAGTATGTCCAGCTATAAGAATGTGATTATTTTTATTTTTTAACTAAAGAAGGAAGAGAAACTTTTGTGAGGTAAATTAGAAGCAATGGACTGCAATGGAAAATGAGACATACACAGATACACTAAGACATTCACATGAACTATGTTTATATTAAGAAAAATGGAAAACCTACATTTTTAACAGAAGTTAAATCAATGTAAGAATAATCTAAATAGAATGTAGCCAATATTAAATTTAAAAATTTTACTGAAAATTGTACAAAGAAAAAGTATGAAAATTCTTCAAAAAATTAAAAATAGAGCTATATGATATAGCTATTTAATACTGTGTGCATATCCAAAAGAAATCAGTATGTCAAAAATATAACAACAGTCCAATGTTCATTGTAGCACTGCTCACAAAAGACAAGAAAGGAAAATAACCAAAGTGCACATTAAATAATGAGTACTATGAAAGGGTTATATATACACACAGGGAAATACTGTGTGTCCACTAAAAATATAAAATAAAATCTCTCATTTATAGCACAGATGGATCTGATATTAGGTAAAATAAGCCACAAACAGAAAGAAGCACCATCTCAACTCCCTCAGATATGGAATGTGAAAAAGTTGAGTTCATAGAGGTTGAGAATAATATGGTACTTATGGGAGGAGATGGAGAACAGAGACAAGAGAAGGATGACAAAATCTTGATATGTTTCTATCAGACAGCAACAAGAAGTTCTGGTAAGCTACCGCACAGTAAGGTGAATACAGATAGGTTCTGGCCTGAATATAAACTACTACTATCACAGATCAGATCCAACATGGTTGAGTCCCCAAAACAGTAACTTATCTTCCCAATGACCACTTCCTCCTCCTTCCCCGCTCCATCCAGCCCTGGATACAACTTCCTTTAACCTTTCTCATGCACACAAGGGAGCCCCAATCAACTCCTTATGTGTCCCTGAACCTGCCCCTCAAACTCTGCCCTTAGCAAAAGTCCATAAAGTCTCAGCCTCCCTGTCTCAAGTCAAAGGATCAATCTCCCTGCCATCTACCCTTTCCATGTCTTCCCAGTTGATGAAGCCTGCCCCCCTTGCTTCTGCTTTTCTGCCACACTGCCACCACTAACAAAACCTAACAAGGAATTTGAAAGTTTTATAATAAAATATATTTGAGTAGATATGCTTAACCTAAACACTGCACAATGCATACATGTATTCAAATAATCTTACACCATCATTATGTACAAGCCTTATGCTTTTATGTATCACTTTAAAAAGGGCTTGAGTTGGGGGTGTGGCTCAGTGGTAGAGTTCTTTCTTTGCATGCACAAGGCCTGACATTCAATCCCCAGCACCACAAAAACACAATGAGGGGGCTAGAAATTTCTAGCTCTGTGTAGAGCATTAGCCTATAATGTGCAAGGTCCTGGATTAAATGAACCCGAATACTACAAAAAAAAAAAAAAAAAAAAAAAAAAAAACCGATGTAATTTTTTAAAAAACTATACATGATTATTTGAATACCATCTCAACAAAGAAATATTATTTAAAAACGTTTTAAACTACAAGGAAAAGTGTCTTTTTGAATTAAAGAAATATACACATTATGAGAAGGATGTTCTTTACATGTTATACTTAAAATCTGTGTGATGTTCTACACAAACACAAATGGCACGAAGGAAATCAAATTCTACAGAACATACCAATACAAATCAAAATTTGAGAAGAAGCATTCATTGGAGGAAAAATTCTGTACAATAAAAGCAAATATCTAACATTTAACATTAATATAGACAAATGCTCATAATAGCCAATGAAAAATATAGGATATTCATTACATATTAATATTTACAATTATACCATACTGTATGGTCTGGGTGTGTGTTTGTGTGTATAATGTATATTGTCTCAATCTTTCTCTAGACATAGATATATGGTGGTCTATGTTTATACATACATGTATAGATATGATGGACTATGATTTTATATACATACTTATTATCTATCCAAAATTATATACTGTCATACATTTAAACACAGCAAAGATGGATATTAAACAAAATTAAAGAAAATGAAATTAATTAAAATGATAATAGTGGGGCCAGGGAGATAGCTCAGTAGAATAAGTGCTTGCCTGTCAAGTGCAAGGGCCTGAGTTCAATCCCCAGTTCTGCCCCCCCAAAAAAAAATAAGAAAAGATAATAGTTTAGCTGTGCTCTAGGGAAGTATCATTTTTTTCTCTACTCACTTTGTTAGTTTTTAATTTTTCTACATGAACCATACTATTCTAAAGATCACATGCAACATCAGGAAGCAATCTGGTACCCTACACAAATGTATAGTCAGGCTTCAATTTACTTATTACTTAAAATTCGCCTATTTAAAAAAAAAAAGGTGTGAAGAGTTTCTAAGAGAGATTCTTTATCAGTGCAGCAAAACATACATTTTTCTTTACTTCACAGCAACAACTCAAATTCTCTGTGTTCAACTTATATTCAACTTAGTAGCATTCACTTATCATGTCTGCCAGCTTTGTACAAATAGATCATAACCAGATGCTACATCCATCAAACTCTTTGCTGGGACATACTGATTACTTTGCTCATCTGACTCTGTGAAACTTGACATTCATCCTTCATTTCTATAAATCCTTCTATTTTCTATATCTCTTAGATATCAAGAAAAATTGTGTCCTGCTATATACATTTTCTGGTGACTTCTACAGTAGGCACATGTAACAGAAATTACATCTTATATTTTTATAATTACTTTGCAATGTCTTCAATTTTCTGGATTTCAGGATATACACAAAATTATACTGTGGGTATTAATTCTGTTATGCAAGTGTCAAAATTATTAACATTAATAGTCATAATTTACAACACTGCAAGGTCTCTCTACATTTTAATCCAATTTCCTAAATAACTACCATACCATAAAAAAATTAAAAATGAAAAAGAAAACTAATATATTTTAAACCACTGGTAAGTAATAAACAAAGTAGCAATGAAAAAAAAAAAAGTCATTCCAGCTCTCCATAGCTTGGAAAATAAGATACACATGCATTACCCATAGAAAATCCACTATTTTATAGCAGCACAATTTGTGATAGCAAAATCCTGGAAACAACCAAGATGTCTGCCACATGAGGAATAGTTGAAAAAGATGTGGTATTTCTATATAATGGAGTAATACTCAGCTATTAAGAATGATAAGCTTGAAGCATTTATATTGAAGTGGATGCCACCAGAACATATACTCATAAGTGAAAATAAACCAGACACACATGTGCAAATATCGTATAGTCTCCCTAGTATAAGACGTAAAAAGAAGAAACACAAATAGAAATGTACAACAACTAAAAACAACTGAGTCAGATAGGGCAAAGTGAGTCACATATGCTGCAGGGTACTAATCAGCTTTTCTTCTGGATGGTTAACAACCTCAGTTCACAGATCAAAATTGGAGAAACTTTCTCTCATGCTGTCATGGAGAGCAAACTGGTGAGGCATTGGCCATGACTCATCCCCATGGATGACACAAAGGATCTACAGAGTAAGGTACAGGATTACAAGATAAACCCTGAGGGGACTTCAATGACCTTTTAAGAAACATAAACTACATGTTTTGGTATATAGGTCTTGCTCTATCTAAGTCTTACCCATCCAGTAGAAAAGTATAAAAAATGAGGTATATAATGCAGGGCCATTATAAGTTGAGCTGTAAATGGTTATGCTCAACAACTTCTTCAGATAACTCACTAATGTTGTGGGATGCTGGATGGTGTTGGATTGTGTCGAGTTCAGACACCTCAACTGGTTGAATGACAATGGAGTACCCATCTTTGACAGGTGTAGTCAAAGGAAGGGGTATATAAAGGAAGAATCATGATGTGTGTGTATGGACAGTACAGTTGGGATAGATATGCCGTGCTTCTATATAATTCTGTGAGAAGCAAGATTTGCAGTAATGGTGGTTGGGACAAGGTATTATGTCGGCTTCCAGTACTATGGACAACCACTAGGAAAATAACAAGGTCAAAAGTATTAATTATTGAATCTTTCATATAATTCAGGTATAAAAAATAAGATACGTAAACAGCTACACTCTTAATTTACTGATAAGAGACATCTGCTATAATAATGTAAGTATAATATCATGTATGCACCTTGTACAATACCAAAACATTATGAAAACAGTTTGCAATGCATTAACTTATTGAATCCGTCCTGTTAAGGTGTCTTAAAACTGTCTCATTGGTATTTGTACTTCAATAAAATAGGTCTTCAGCTGAACTTGTTCAGGACAGTGTTATGGGATCCAGGCACTGAGCTGGATTCTTTGGATCTGTTAAGTGTGGACAGATCTCCCACGCCCTTTTGCATTTGACTCTCTGGGTATTATAAACTAATCCTATAAAGTATGTGTCCAATATTCAATCTTTTCCCTTGTAAACCCTGACTACAATAGTTCACCACTACTGATCTCCATGGGTAGTGACCAGGGATGATGCTAAATAACCTAACTGTACCATACATACCTCTATAAATGAATTCTTTTTTGGGGGGGCTACAAATCTCATTTTATTTTTTTATAATTTTTACACATTTTCCAAATGAATTCTTTAGTCTAGGTGTCAAAGGTACTAGAATGACTATTAACAGTTAAAAAGAAGAGATAACATTTACATAGCATGGAATATTAGTAAAAACGACTCATGGCTATTAAATATTTTCTAATACAATATAGCTAGAAAAAAGTGGGAAACAAGATTACAGTAACATAACTGGAAGTAAACTGTGACGACAGTATCAGAAGTCTGAAAATCCAAGAAAGTATGAAAAAACTGAAAATAATAGAAGTATTAAAGAACAAGATGTGCAAAAGCCACAGTAGGTCAAAATGAAGACAAAGAGAACACCAGCTTCCGCTACATAGAAAAATAGGTATCTCCATACCATTGCGTACAATTTTAAAAGTTAGGGAGAAAAGTTATTTGAATTATTTGTTCTGCTAGGAAAAAATACAATATTAATATAAGCTATTAGCAAATAAAAATAGGAACTTAATGAAAAACTAAGCAAACTGAAAAAAAAAAACAGCCTTCATCCTGAATGTATATTCTTAACCCTGGTGAAACCGGTCTTCTACTTTGCTGAATTCACTAGGCTAAGAAATTAACACTATAAGGAGACTAATAAAACACCTGAAGGAAAAAAAAATGTACTCCGGGCCTACATTCTTTTGTTGACAAGAAGCACACACAAACACACACAGGTAGTCCTTGCTGTTACCATTTGTACTTATACCCAATCTCACCACCATCATTATCTCTAACCCTTGGCAACTACTAATCTGATTCCAATTTCTGTAATCTCTACAGTTTAAGCCCAAGATTATAACTGCAACACACCTTTCCCAAAAGTTCTCAGACTAATTTCACACTGTGTGACTGAACCAATACACCTTGCATGAAGATGTAACTGAAAAATGCTCTTAAACTATTAGGTAGGTAACTGGACAACCCTTAAGTAATTTGCATGTGAAAAAAACGTAACTTTAACCCAGGTGTCAAAGAATTTATTATATTTCCAAAAGAAACTATTCCAGTCCAAAATAATCATAGCACATACAAAAATACCATGTATAATGAATGAGAACCAATATAAAAAAATAAAAGAATTATATATATGATCTTGAGAAACAAAAATGTAAATTCAATGTAAAAGCTAATAAAGTTGATATAAATCAGTTTTCATATAGAAAAGCAATAAGTACAAAGATTTTTTATAATACTATCCAGTCCTGGGGATGTAGCTCAATGGATAGTTCTTGATTAGCTCACGCAGGTGTTGGGTATCTAAAATGCAGTTCAAACAAATATACAAACCCAGTTATGAGGTACAAAGAATAGAACAACAGGTGTCTAACAAAATACATCTGGAACTCTGTAACTTGACAAAACACCACTCTACATTGTCAATGCACTGGAAAAACTTTGGTAAAGTCAAAGTGAATTTTTAAAAATATCTTGTTTTATGAAACTGGGAGGTACTTTAATCACCTCCCCCCACTCAGATACCAGGAATTGAACTGAGGACCTTGTATCTGCCAGGATGTAGCAGCACTGAGCTACATCCAAGCCTTAAAAATCATATGTGTAGATGTCATGGTGATGTCAAGTTGCTAATAAAAGTTTCTCGATGTAGCCAGGTATTGTTGCGTGTGTGCCTGTAACTGTAACACTGTAAGACTGAGGGAGGAGGATCACAAGTGTGAAACCAGCAGGGCAAACTAACAATTCAGCAGGATAAAAAATAAAATTTCTAAATGTTTACTTTGCAATTCTGTCTTTAATTTATCACAGACTAATGAAGTCAGTCTTTAGACCAGCACTGATCTAGAGACCACATTTTGAGTAGCACTCCTCTAAACACAAATAGTCCAATATGAAAAAAGAATATAGGGGGAAAACATATACAATATTCAAACACAAAAGGTTTCAATTTTTCCATATTAATTGAAGAGAGAAAGAAATGGATAGTAAAAACTTGGGAGAATTATGTAATACATCTGTTTAGAAGCACCATATACCACAATTACTGTAACACAATCCCAGACTAGCATTATCTATTATACTATGAACTTAGATAAACAAAACACTGACAAGTGGATTCAGTACAGAAAGTCATTAGTGACGAAATTTCTACAGCTAAAATCTCACAATAGAAATTACTGTCTCTTCTACCCAAACTGTGCTTAGCTTATTAAATTAGGATTATCTTTTAATGTATCTTATGAAATAACAAAAATTAAAACCTTATATTAACAAGAGCCAGATATAAATTCAACCATATTGAAATGAATGGGATTTCAATTTCGATTAATTATTCTGTTCAATATGAGGTGAACTACATAATACTGAGGCATATCTGCCTGTCAGATTCTCCAAAAACAATAGATTCCTTTACTTTTAAATGCAGTTCATTGAAAGATCCTACTCAAATTTTTAGAAGTCAAATGCAAACTCAAACTTATTTAGTAAAAGAAATGATGGCATCACACTTAAGAATCATAACAACATCCGTACACATGTTCCATCGTTCTTGAAATATCTGGCACATATCTAATCACATCACAATAACCTCATGGGATTCTAGCTTTATAGAACAGATGTAATAACAGCTAAAAGCAGGCTGGGAGCTCAGTAGAATATGCCCGGCAAGCACAGGGTTCTGAGTTCAATCCCTGGTACAATAATAACAATAATAATAATAACTAAAAGCTTTGGCTGTGAAAGAACAGGATGTATATAATCAAAAATATGTAAATTAAATATAATATAAAGGGGAAAAAATGCCCAAAATCTCATCAAAAGCTGCTTCTTAGAGCTATTCCTCCATAATGATGGAGAAGAAGAGGGGGAGGAGGAAAGGAAGGAAAGGGGGGCAGAAAAGTACGAGAAAAAAAAGTCCTGGGAGTGGCAACTGAACTGTACAACGAAACCTTATCTCTAGCAAACCAAAAAATTAAAAAAAAAGATTTAATATCAAAACAAGAGTTTCTCGTTTTGTTTTTGTTTTTGTTTTTTAAGAGCATTACAACTAGATACAATCTTCAGGGCAGGAGAATATTTAACCTTATATTTTCAAATTCTGACAGCCTACATCAATTTTTAACTACTACTCTATTCTCACATAAAGAAAACTGAAATAACCTATGGTACCTTTGAGTTACTAAAGTAATTCAAATAATTAAGCTGCATATATTTTAGGCTGATTCAGATTGTGTCTATAGGAAGAAAAAAGCAAGCCTTTAAAAACACTTCCCCAAATATAGGCATTTTCTTTTCTTTTCTTTTTCATTTTTCTGCATTTTAGAGAAAGGCCTGCAGGGTGTTCACGACCTCAATATTAGATCAGACTCCTAGTGATCCACCTATTTACAGGCTCCCAAGAGCTGGGATTACAGAAGCTCCAACATGGCAGGATCCCCGTGCCAGCTTGCAGGCACTTTAATCAGCTGAGATATTTGTCTGGTCCTCTAAAGGCATTTTCATATATGGAAATATCCTCTAATCTGTTCTCTACTTACTTGTACTTAACCCCCACTTAAACTAACCCTTAAAACATAAATTTACAAAAATTCTTAAGATAAACTAAAAAGGTATTTTTATAAACAAATTTTTAAGTAGTAAAGAGAACCCACATCTTTTTCTTTTTCATCCATAAAATCAAGCCACAAAGTAAAAATTTATCAGAACACTGACACTGGCTTAAAATTTCAGGGGTAGCCAGGCACAGTAACACATGCCTGTAATCCCAATGCTCTGAGAGGCTGAGGCAGGAGATTACATATATCTGATTTAGGCAACCTAGTAACTTGTCTGAAAATTAAAGATATTGCAAGACATTGTCTCAAACTTAAAAATACAAAATAAAGAGCTGTGGATATAGCTCTATGTGAGGGCCATGGGTTCAGAAATCCTTGGAACCACAAAAACAAACAAAACACATTTCAGAAGTTAAATAGAGAACAGGCAATAATTTACCTCTACATCTTTCAAAAGAGAAAGATGTGAGCTTGAAAATAGGAGAGGGACCGTTAGGAGGTTAAAAGATGGTGAAGTTCTTGGGCTTTAACCCATGCCCATGACATCTTACCTCTGTCTTTTTCTACATCCTTTTTCACTAACAAGTAATGGAATGCGCTCTCCCCATATCCTCCTATTGTTACAGCAGGGACCAAGGGAGCTATAGAAGCACAAGGGCACAATGAAATCTCCAAGAATGAGAACTGCTGTTCCATATACAGTATTATGCTAAGAGTAGTGGTGAACCTATGGCACAAGACTTTTTTTAAAGACAAAAGATATTAATGTAAGAGTTTTTATTTTAAAAAAGCATATACATTAGTATTTAACTTTAATTGTAGTGTTGACCCTTGCAATAAATAGGCAGGTTTGGGGTTACAATTTGGGTCGTCTTTTTTATTTTTTATTTTTTTGGCAGCACTGGAGATTGAATTCAGGTCCTTGTGCTTGCCAGGGAGGCATTTATTCCACTGAGCCATCGCCCCCACCTCTTGGCCCCTGGGTCAGTCATCTCTAAAAGATTCATCATCACTGTCCAGGAAGACGCCCCTTAGAAAATGATAAGTTTTCTTTAAACGGCATACTCATGACTCAGAGAAAAATCATCAATGGTTAGGCCACACCAATGTTGCTATAAAATTTAGGACATTGTTTTGTTAATAAGCCCATCTGCTCTCCACTATCAAGGTAGTGTCCTCTTCAATTCCTATCAAACTGGCCTCTTCCTTACTCTTCTTTCTCAAAGATTTCCCTAATAAATGTATGCTATTACCTCTGTTTTCATTTCTATTACAAGTCAAGCAAGTGCTCATATGCATCCTATATCAACATGACTACAGGTAGTCTCTAATAACTAAAAATCTGATATCTGAACTAAGATTATCAGTAAAAGGAAAAGTTTTCTTGACAAAATAAACTATAGTCAAATTCTATCTCAAAAACAAACATTTTTGAACACACCTTAAAACAATATATATTATAGAAGAATATGTGGTAACCATATTATGAATAACTTTCGGCAATTAAGGATTAACTCTAGCATTAAATTACAA
>PVKA01040948.1:0-18398 GCA_004027165.1 Ctenomys sociabilis | reverse complement strand
CAGGAAGCACCAGTGGATAAATTTTGCTTCAGAGAGGAAATGCCTTGCAGGAAGCTTGGGGATCTCAGGCTGCAGGGTAGCAGGGTGGAAAGGGCTGCACGCAGAGGCACCTGGTGCCTCATTAGAGCTGGAATTAATCCACTGTGGTTTGTTTAGTGCACAGAATTAAAAGGTTTGCTTGTTTGCTTAGAGCCAAGACATTGTGGTGGAGAGGAAGGAATTGGTGGCCCTGTTAAAGTGCAGAAATGGCTGAGCTTAGTGTGACATCTCGTGGCTGAGCCTGTAAATACAGCTCACTAAGAAAACAGCAGAGAGAGGCAGCAGTTCTGGAGCAGGAGATATCTACAGTCTGAGAGCAGAGGACAGGAGCCTTTCTGGTTTCACCCTTACTGTTTCTTCATTCCTGTCTTCATTATGATAGTCTTGTCACTGCAGCTCTAAGAAAGGTGATTGCAGACATTTATTTCTGGGTAATAATAAATTATGGTTATCATTAGTTCTGCTTCAGTATCGCTGGCTCATGTCTTTCTTTGAATGACTGAAGTGATGCAGTTGATTTAAGTGGTTTGTGTAGCTTTAACTGGAAATTAACAACCTGTGCCTCATATGTTATCATGTAATAAGCAGAACACAGAGTCCCTATTTGAGGTAGGTAGAAATCCAGCTAGGCCTGCAGACATATGGTGTGCTGTCTGATGGCATTTTCATTGGTCTGGTGTTCGCTCGTCTGGATACTGAACTCCTAGGATACTGCCTGCCTTGGCTTGGATTCTCAGTTGCACCAGCTGTGTTAGCTGGTCCCTCAGTGCTCTGAGCTGCCAAAGGAGCAGGCACAGGAGTTGTGGCTGAAGACCTGAACGCAGAACTCTCCTGCATTATTTAGGAGATACAATCGATGTTCAACATTTCCTTGCAAAGCTGCCTTCACATCTTTAATTTTTATAAGCTCCCTAGGAAAGGTACAGATATGTTTTCTGTGTGAATAAAGAAACACTAGAGGTCATAGTTCAGCTTCTTGTGAATCTGAATATGACCTACTTACTTCTTTTTTTTTTTTTTAACTATACTTGGTACAGGATCTCACCACACAGTTCAGACTCATAGGGACCCTTCCGTTTTCAGCCTCCCCAGTGCTGGAATTACAGGTATGTGCCACCACACCAGATCAGTGTGAGTGGCCAGCTCAGTATGCCGGGGAGGGACTGCTGCAGCCTGTGGTGCCAGGAATGGAAGACCTACCTACTTCTGAAGTCCTTCCTTCTCATCTGCTTCTCGTCACCCTTCTTTCCAGCCTTCCTCCTAACTTTGGTCTTCCCCTGTCACGTCAGGGTTTCCAGGAAACTCTTGTGTGCATTTGTTACTATGGCTTTATTTTAAACTCTGAATTAAGGCAGTTACTCCCCTCCTCCCTTTTACATTTGCATAACAATAGACAAGGAGCTTTTGAGGCCTGAGAGCCTTGGGGATTAAAAGGAAGCAAGTGAGACTGCCTGAAATGTATGGGAGGAGGACATCTGGAGGCAGGTAAACAAAGATTTCTATTAAACAATCTAAAAAAAAAAAAAAAAAAAAAAAAAGCAGTCCTGTCATTACAGCCAGAGATGTCCAGGTACCAGATTATATCTGGTATGACTGAAAATCCCACAGAAGGAAAGCAGCTGTTTGCTCAGCCTCAGGGGATGGATTTACCACTTGACTAATGCAAATGCCACTAAGAAGAGTGCGAAAGTGACCTGATGACACAGAGGATTTTTTTTTTTTTATCTCTGCCCTTATTATTCTGAAAAGTAATATCTTCATAATTCCAAAAGGGCCAGAACATTTTTATTCTAGTGAACTTGAAGTTTTCATGGTGCCAAAAATAAATGTAAAATCAGTGGCCAATTAGCTTGTGGAGAGTATTGTGCTCTCAGCATAGAACTACTAACAAGTGAAACACTTATTAAGGGCCAAGCAACGAGACATCACTTGAGGTTTTTATTCACAACATCTCATTTAATCCTGTGAGAAGGATGGGATGCCCTGTCTGAGGCTATGCATATGGCAGAGCTCAGCAGGGATCTAGGTGAGTTTGCTTCCAAGATGGTAGACTTTTTTTTACTTTGTCTGTATCCAATATATTAACCTTATTGTTCACAGGCAAGTGAAATATTGCCTACTTTCTCCTGTGCAAGGTAAGAAGAGTGGACAGGCAATCAGACATTCAGTTCCTCTGTTGATTGTAGTTTGACCCATGTTACCTGGCTAACGGGGGCTCCTTTTCCTGTATTGTCCAGTGGTCCTGGTACTAGGTCTGAGCCCTCTGTGGGCCCTAGCAGTTTTCCAAAACCCCGGGAGTGGCAGATCGCTCTCCAGGTCTCCCTGTGACTGGGGCTGCAGCTAGAGGGTCAGTCTCCTCTCACTACACTTTCTTCAAGTTTATTATACCATGTTCCTGCTGTAGTTCTTCTTTTTCATGTATTTTTCTACAGAATGTGAACAAAGATGAGTCTGAAAAGAATAATTAAAACGTGGCCAGAGAGATAGCTCAGTGGCTTAAGCACCTGCCTTGCAAGCACAAGGTCCCAAGTTTGATCCCTGGTCCCTCAAAAAAAAAAAAAAAAAAAAAAAGACCTGGCTTTTGAAATCACTGACACTTGGAGGCAATCATAGAGAATTACAGGGTAGGAAAAGGCAACTTAAAATACCAGAAGTATTTCCCCTAGAAATTCAACAAGGTTTTCTTTCTTTGGGAAATTCCCTGCCTCTCATTGTGAAAGAGTTCTTGGTTTATCATGTACTTCAAAATAGAAGATTCATAACTGTATGACCTCTGCCCAGGAAACAAAACAATAACTCACATTATACTAACCTCAGGGAGGAGTCTTACACAGACAGTGTGCTTTGTGCTGCAAGGCAGGGCAATTCCTTCAGGTAGGTAGGTGGTCTGAGCTTAGTTTACCTGGTGAGTGTTTTTCCAGGTCACTGGGAGGAAGCTTACCTTGGACTATCACTAGAACAATTCAAAGAATATCTCCTGGACAAAGCACATGAGCTGGCCCTAAATATACATTTTTACCTTTAGAACCACAAGAGAGCTGTATTTAGAATACATTGATTCTTGTTTTCATATTATAGCTCTCTGTTGGCAAATACTGAGGGCCTCCAAAAGAAGACAGCAAAACATATGCCTCAAGCATGTTGGGAAGCTAAAATAGGACAAATTTTGAAGAGTAGTTTGTAAACTATAAACATAAAATGGAAGGTGCTTTATTTCCCACTTAATATTTCTGAAGTTGGTGATGAACATTCATTAGTTACCACATGTTATTCTGCTAACAGGCAGGTATAGTGGGGAAATATATATATGCAAGTCACCCTTAGCATAATTTAATGCATTTTGCCTCTCTTGGGGTTCAGTTTTTGAAATAAGTGGTTATACCTTTGAATGGTGCATTTCTGTGTACAGGATTTCTCCCTTCTCTTTCTTCTTGAAGCAGTTTTTCACAGTAGAAGACATGGAATGACAGAGAGCATGAGGAAACTAAGATGAAAGTTTACCATACAAGATATTTAAAGTGAAAATATCCAGCTTTTCATATGAGCTATAAAAACCCTCTTCACTCCTCCTGCAGGGAAAGCTTTTCCCCTGCAGCCCTCTCCTGCTGAATGGATTTCACTTTCACTTCTTTTTCAGGCCAGAGGAAGGAACCTTACAAGGTAATCAAGAACAGGGAAGGAGAGCTCAGCTAGGATTGCTAGTACATAGAATAGAAGCCTTCTATATGATAGGAGAAATTGGTGAAGAATTCCTGTGACTAGGCCTATTAGACTGTGGTAAGAGGAAAGCAGAAAAACAGAAAGGTGGGTCTGTTCCCCATTTGAGGCAAATCTGGTGGTGAGTCAGGTTTTCTTAAGCAATTCACCAAGTGTGGAGTGTTCCAAGGGCGCTGAGATTGGTGACCAGGAGGGGCAGGTTGCAAGGTCTTAGAAACTTCTGTTTCACAGGCAGCTGTTGTAGAAACTTGTTTTCACGCATAGCCAGCAGTGTGGCTATACAGGCTCAACAGAAAGAGGAAGAGGAAGATCTGACATCCCCTCTCATATCCGAACCTGCTTCCCACAGTGCTTGATTACAATCTGAAAAGGGCCCATGTAAGCAGTTTATACAGTGCCATGTTGATCATAGTTTCAGTGTCTTCACCCTCTCAGTTTTTCTCAAAGAGTGGAAAGAGCTAGTCAAGAGATGATTGGAGGATCTTTCCAGAGGGTGTCACTATGGTTGGGCAACAATGTTGGCTGTGTTACTATAAATGTTTGTAAAATGACCCACGAGCCAGAATCACATGGATGCTATGCCAGTATTCCGTGGGAGGGAGACATTCATAGCAGCATCAAGTACTGGCAGGGGGGGAGCAGCCAGCAAGGACAAATAGTGGATACGTGTTGCTCACAGACATCAGAAGCTAATGACAGCAAGAGCACAAATATCCAGAGACCAAGGACTCTGAATGCAGATCTGAACATCTGTATCACTCCTCCACCATCTTGGTTGAGATGGGTACTCAGAGCTTGGGGGTGCTGAGCACATGTTAGCTTTTGATCTGGGAATGATAATACAGATATGTTAATTTGTGAAAACTCACCTTGCTGTACACTCATGAGTTGTACATATGTCTGGATATAAATTGTACTCTTAAAACAAAAGACATTCAAATCTGTATAAATTATCACTACTGCACAGAATGAAAGGCAACACACACACACACACACATACACACACACACTTGCATCAACAGGTGGGTCGTTGTGATAAAACTATAGTCAACTGACACATATCAGAATTCTACGAGATGAGGAAGTTCCTGTGAGATGAATAAATCACGGGATTTGTAGGGATACTATTTTGTAATTTTAAACTCTGCTTGCGAAATGAAGTAAAGCTCTGTAACCTCATAGAATTTTACTCTTTGAACATCTTGCTCGTGTCAAAAGCATACAGAGTTGGCCACAGAAAATTCTATTGTCTCCTGACTCCTAGAGCTTAATAATTGTAACTTGTCTTTTAAAGAGATGATCCATACAGTGCTTCCATGAACTGTGTGGAATGTGAGAATGAGATAAATCTAAAACATGTTTAAAAAAGAACACTGTATGTCTCCTTAAGGAAAATGATCAAATTTCCTACCACATTCAGTTATCAAGGAGGAACAACTGCACTTTTGTAGATGAAGTGCATTCTGCTCAAGGATTGGTTCTGTTCTCCTCATTGTTCCTGTGCCACCCTGCTCCCTCTTCCTTCTCTATACTTGGTTCTTCAGGGCCTCGCTTATCCCTCATATGCACCTTGTAAAGAAGATGAAGCTAAATGAGATGTTGTAGGCTTGTAATCACAAAACTCTAGGAGGATGAGGAGAGAGCATTGCAAATTTTAGCCCACCTTAGCAATTTATCAATTCAGTGAGACTAGTCTCAAAATATAAATAAATAAATAAGGATGGGGATGTAGCTCGGTGTAAAGGTCCTGAGATCACTCCTTAGAACATAAAATCAAACAAAATTAAATACAAACAAAAAGTCTAGAAGCTCTTGATAAAGCCTGTAGATATTTAATCCAGAGCAACATACTTCTGCATAATAACTTATATCCAAGTATCTTACTGTTATACTAAATTATTATAAATGACATCCTCTTTTTATTTTTTATATATTTAATATAGTGTTTACAGGGTCTCGCTGTACAGATTGGACTTGTAGTGATCCTTTCTGTTTTTTTGCCTCCCAAGCGCTGGGATTACAGGCACAAACCTCCATGCCCAGTCTGAGTCACTGTCTCAGCATGCCTCTGGGACAGGGCCTGCAAGGCAGGCTGGGGGATCAAACCTCCAGCTTCTCTGTCTGCCTAAGGAGGGGCTTTAATCCACGGAGCTATCTGGCCAACCCATGACACTCTTTTAAGGAAGAAGTTTAAGTACTGCTAGTTGGAATATTCCTTGGAAGTTATTGGATCTTCTTAGATGCTTTAGTTATGGCTGCCTTTATTCATTTAAATTTCAGACATAATTTTTTAATGAAAATTAGATAAATAGGTACAACATGGCTTAAGTATGAATCAAGTGGAAGGAAATATACTTAAAATGTTCAAAGATGTTTTATTCATTTGAAAATCATGGCAGATTCAAAGCATTTGAGGAGATTTCATGCGAGCATAGGAGCTTGTTTATAGTATTCAAGTAGCTTGCAATACCAAAAGTATCAAGATACTTCCAGTATCAAAGGATCTGTCATAGAAGTGTTTACTTTGCTTCAGGAAATTAAGAGGAAGAAGCTATTCTGCCATGACTGAGCCTAAGTGGTTTTGTCAGTGTATTAGTCAAGGTTTTAGCAGAGGAACAGACAGAATACAAAGAAGAGATATAGCACAAGTTGTATCAGACAGAGAGTCATATGAGGAAGTGTGCAGAGGGCACCTGCACATCTGAGACTGAGGGAGTCAGTCCCAAGGTCTGAGGCTCACTGCAGTGTTCGATGTCTAATAAACTCTAACCAGCTGCAAGGGAAGGCTGAAGAATCTGTGACAGAAGGCGGAAGGACCCAAGATGGAGGCTGAACAGTCTGCCCTGGAAGCCAGAAGATGAAGTCCAAGCTGACGTGAAGACTGAAGGTCCTCCAAGGAAGTGGAACACCATATCCTTTCCCAGCCCCTTCATAGCCCCTATTTTTGCTGAGTTACTTTGGAGCAGGGCCCTCACACAGCCCAGAGTATGGAACTGTCTGCTGATCCAGCCAAGTTGACAGAATATATCGATTACTACAGTCAGCAATAGGGACACCAATCCAAGGCTTCTCTTTCAAACTGGGATGTAATGAAGAAAGGGTGATATTTCTATATCCCATTGGTTAATCTTGGTTTGAAGAACTGAGATGATTTCAAGATAGAGGAGAATGAGAAGGGAGATTCATTTTGGATACTATAAATGTCCCCTAACTCTGGGATTGTAAAATAAAAAAAAGATGCTTCCTCACTTAAAAAATTTCTTTAATATCATTAGGAGTCAGAATTTTTATCTAGCTCTGAAATGAAGGTCATAGTACTTTGAAAGTTTTCAGTAAGGAAATGAGTGTATCATAAAAATATAGGCTAGGCAATTTGTTTTGTATTCAGAACTTACATTTATTTTTTATGTGCTGAATTTTTTCTATTAAAAAAAATAACTCTGGCTGTTTTATCTATCAAAGCACGTTTCCATAATTCTTTTACAGAAATACCAAAAGTTCTATGGTGTGGTGAATACAGCAAGCACCCATCAGAGGAGGAAGTCTTGGCCACTGAGGCCTGATCCTCCACCCCACACCTTTGAGATGTCCGTGCTAGTTCTACTTTGAAATTCCTGTGGGCTTGAAGGCTTAATGTTAATGAACCAGTGAAAATTGGTGTCTCCTATGATCTTAGAAGCTATAAACTATTTTTTTCAAGACTATATTTGTCTGGTCTGTACTGAATTCTTTTTAATTTCCTTGTGTTCATAGTTTAGGTGTACTTCCCCATCCATCAACCATACCTAATAAACATTTCTTCCTCCTTTTGAAGGGACAAAAGGAAAATGAATACTGGTAAAATGTGATAACTGTAGGTTTAAAAGAATGCTATTGATTTGTTCTGTGCTATTTGAATTATTCATAACAAAAAGGAGAGAGCAGAGGTGCTTAGGGACACCAAGGTTATTGAAAAGTCATAATATTAAAAGTAGGAAAAGGATTGAGAGTTAGAGATAAAGGAATTTTCTTTTACGATATTCTCTGATCTTTAATTCAGATATCCTCCTGTAGTCTTTGACAGCCAAATGAGCCCTGGGTAAAAGAAAAATTAGCATATGTAGGGCATTATTTCTATGGTAGTGTGTACAAGACTAGCAATTAGGCTAAAAGCTTCACTTGCAATATTTTCGGAAAGTTTTAAACAATCGGTTTCTTTGACTGTATTTCTTCATTGCTAGAATAGACTTATCTGACTTTGATTTCTCTCTCCTGTGTCAGTATTAATATCATTGTCTCTTAGTCCTGTTTGAGCTATATTTAAACAATCTGTGAATATAACTATATATATCTCAAAGCAAATTTTGTAGTTTGAGTGTACTAAGTTTTTCTAAGAATATGTAGGAGCAAAGAATTTTATATATTCCTCCAAGGAATATATATATGTATATGTATATATATATACATATATATGCCAGAAAACAATTTGGTGATATTTCATAAGGTAGATAAGGTATAAATGTTTTCTTTTGTAATTCAATAGCTTCTTTACTGTTTACCATAATTATAAAATCTAGTTAATAATTGTACCTACTTTACAGAAGTCTTCATAGTAAGTTAGTAATTATAAAACAGACAAAAATAAGCCAATCACCAATAATGGTAGCTATAATATCTTCTATAATTTAATTATAGTTTATATTTAACCAAAGTCATGTTGAAGTCTGGCCTCCAGCATAATGATGTGGAGAAATTATAGAGCCTTTCAGAGGTGTTTTCAGTCATAAGGAACCATCTTCATGAAGGAATTAATTGTTTCTCATAGGAATGGATTACTTATTGATAGAATTCAGCTCCTTTCTTATTGAAACCTCACAAAAGGCATCAGTCTAACCCTCCTGGCAACATGACACATGATAAAGACAAAAAGAAAGTTCCACAGTTGAGGAACTCTGGCACGCCCCAACAGCTGATGGCCTTTACTAGTATTAATCAAGGAAGTGGGTGAGGGTCATGGCAGAGTGTTAGGAAAAAAGAAACACTGCAGGTGTTGGCTGTAATGAGAAAGAGAGTAATTTTGTTCAAGGCACGATGTTCTCCAATTAGCAACATAAGGTTATCCTGATGTATACAAGGCTGCCACCTTCACTGCCAGTAAGATATAATTCTTTCTGAGTCCCAAGGCCTCAAGTGGGATGTTGTTTCAGGTTTTAGCCCTGGAATCTCAAAGACTCATGTTCAAACCCCCATTCCAGTCATCAGCCTGGGGGAGGGGAGATCGGGGGGACAATTCTCACCAGATTCAGTCACAATCTTTTAGCCAATTAAGGGAACATCTGTTTGAATAACCAACTCTGCATATCTGTGAATAGGATTGAAGGAGTGGTTAAGGGAAAGATCAAGGTAAGAGGCTTCATTTCTCTGGAGAGCTTGCCAATCTCCCCCTACACGTTCTCTCTTTTACACTTGGCCAAAACACACCTTCATCATGAGGTCCTCCTCAAAAGTCAAGCAGATATGCTCTATGACATCTAGGACTCTGAAATACCAATCTTAGGTATGCTGTTAAAGCAACAGAAAAAAGACGAAGACATAATCTTTATTATTCTTATGAACTAGGTACCATAGAAAATGTGCACATGTTTCCAAGGAAACCTATATTAGAATTCTCATAACATTGTTCTTTAAATTAGCAAAAATAAAACAAATCACTCATTGAAAGAATAGATTAAAAATATTACTCAATAGTCACATTGTTGAGTACTATAGATGATACATGTATCATTAAGTAGGACTTTCAAAAAATAAGCCACTGACAAAAAAATAATTAAAAGGTAGGCCACCAATTTTAGTTAGACTAATCTATGAAAACAAAGCTGTATTTATGTTTGGAAGGGTAATGATACATTTTATGAAAGTATGCAAAGGTTATGGAAACAATAATCCCCAAATCTAGGATGGCTGCTACTTCTAGTGGGCATAGAAAAATCCGTACAGTACTTAGAAATGGGTTTTCAGTTGGATGATTGTTTCATTTCATAAGGTAAATATTCCCAGTTTTGTGATTTATACATTTTTCTGCCTCTTAAATGTTCTCTTCGAATAAATGATCAAAGAGCAACAGAAAGAACAAAGATCTATTTGTGAATCATATTTTTGAGTATATATTTGATATGGTTTATAGTAATTTGCTATCTTAGACCCTAAAGTATTGGCAATATTCAAAGAAGTCTGCATAAAGCTTGATATGTTAAGTTGGGATGGACATCATACACTGGAGATTCAGGCACTGCATATTCACTAGTGAGTACAACTGTAAAGGTAAGGAAGACAGGTGGGTTGGCCTGAAAACTAATAAATGATGGATTTGCCAATCAATGTGGCTTTAATCATCTTGTCTGCCCTAAGTTCTAACAACTCCCTTATTTATTTTTCTGGGACCTTAGGGCAGGTCTTGTCTATTTATATATGAACTATGTTTACATTGTTGTCTGGATATACTTTACTATTTAAAAGTCATCAGTTTCTCTTATGTTCACATTTGGAGGAGGCAGAATTCCATTTTAAACACACGTTAGAGCCTACCCACTTATTCCACAGATAGAGTGTCCATTATAGGCCACAGATTTAGTGTCTATTGTATGCCAAGTATCACGGGACACTGGCTTAAAATGGAGTTTAATAATCACTGAACATTAATTGTTTGAGTCAGAGATGTGGTCTGGGTGAGCTAGAGGGATGGAAGCTCTGAGTGACTTGCTTCTGGGGTTGTGAGCTTGACGTCTTGAATACTCAGCACCTTAAATGCTGCATTGTTCAAGACACTTAGATCCTTCAGAGCCAGTTGTCTTTTGACTTATGTCATGGTCTGTAATTACTGGTAAAACATAAAACTTTCCATTTTTATTAAAAGAAAGCAAGAAACAGTTTTGAGATGAGTTTAACTTTCTACACAATCGTGTCCTTGGTTTTAAGATCCTTTTGTGCTTCATGGTCTCAATTCACAGCCCAGGAAAGTGAATGCAGAATCATACAGCTTGCCAAGAGTGTTTCAAATAACTCTGCCAGCATGCTGAGTATAGAAAGCAAATGGGTCTTCTGGAGAGGAACTGCCTTGGAGAAATCTCTGCAGTTACAGGAATTTCTGTAGACTCAGTGTTTGGCCATGGTGATGTGTTTGTTTTCTCCAGTGGGTATATTTACAACTTCTAACCCAGTCATAACATTATTGTCCTTGAGTTCATGATAATGATCCTTATAATTATAACATTTGTTATTATCAAATCAAGGATTGTCATGTGCCAGGATCTGCTACTAAATCTTCAAAAATGTTAATGAATACATAGTAATTGTGCATATTTATGGGGTACAGTATGTGTTATTTTGTTGTGAGGCATGACTGCAAAATAGTTCATATTTAATTTTTCAAAAATTATATTACAGCAAAACAGTTGCCCTTAATACCCTCAACATGCTTTACCGTTCTTCCGCATTTATTCCATCACTCTTGCCACTCTCTGAAGCAGTTCTAGAAGTCCCTTCTTATTAAGAGTGCTGTCATGGCTTACTTAATGTTTTGAATTTATTCAAATTAAGGGAACATCTGTTTGAATATAACCAACTCTACATATCTCAGTGAATAGGTTTGAAGGAGTGGTTAAGGGAAAGATCAAGGCAAGAGGCTTCATTTCTCTGCAGAGAATTTCTTCAAAACATTTGCCTTTCACAGTCATTTGGACTTTCAGGAAGAGCCAGATATCTGCAGAGGTACAAGGTCTGATGAATAACATGGACGAAGACAGATGGCAATGTTTTTATGAGCCCACCTTTCCATTGGATGATATGTGACAGTAGAATGCATTGTATTTTTTAAATCACATTTTGTAAAGATAGTCATGAAAGAGAACCTCCAGAAGTGCTTCAGAATGTGGCAAGGATGACACACTTATTCTATGAATGCGAGGTAGTGTTCTGAGGGGGACTGACAGTACTGCATCTCTTTACTTTAAAAAATGAAATATTTAAATTAGTATTTTTGAATAAAATAATGTATAACTATCAAGTCAGAGTAATGAGTATATGTCACCTCAAAAACAGCCCTCCCAAATGTACCATTTCTTTGTTTGGGGAAGGGTCAACACTTTCTTTTCAGTTATTTTGAAATATTCAGTGAATTATTAACTATAGTCCTTCTCTTGTGCTGTAGATCCGTAGAGCCCATTCCAATTATGTAAGCATGACTTTGTACCAGATTCTTTCCAACTCACCTTTTCATAACTCTAATAAGCACTGTTCTATTCCTTGTTTCTATGAAATCAGGCTTTTATGATTCCTTATATAGGGAAGACTGGGTAGAATTTGTCCTCTTCACCTGGACTGTATCACTAAATATAAGGTTTTCCAGGCTGACCATATTCTGGGTACCATTTTAAATTCTGGCACAATCAAGCTAAGATCACTAGGAATAAAACCTTTTCTTACCAAGTTTAATAGTTGACTTCTGGTGACAAGAACACAAGTAGAGGGAGGATGGGAGCAACTGAACAAAGAAAGGAGACCTGGAAGTTATTCTAGGATTTGGAGAGATGTGAAGTATAGATGAAATTTAACTAATGGGCTCAAAGCAGAGGAGGATAGGATGTAACAGCTTAATTTAAAGCTAGACACAGAATAGACTCAGAAACAGTCCTGTGATCAAAACCATGTTTATGCCAACATGAGATATTACAGCCAGGAGCCCGTTTGAAGTCTGTACCTGAGTTGTAAGTCCAGGTGCTTTTCTGTATCAATCCCTGTGTTCCTCCCTCTAGATAAGAGTAGGATAATTTTGTGGGAAGCCGAAAGGAGCAAAATCCAGCAGGCTCACAGTCAACAGAAAGTGGGAACCTGAGAACTATGACTGTCAGGAACTGAATTTGGTCATTACCTGAATGATCCTGGAATCAGATCTCTGCAGCTTCCAAGGAGCAATGACAGCATTGATCTCAGCCTTGTGAGTCCCTTAGCATTGGAACCAGGTGGCCCTACCCATAGACATGCAGAAACAGAAACAATAAATGTGTCTTTAAAAAAGAAGCACAATAAAAAGAATTGCAAAACAAACAAGCAAGAGGGTTGTTTCATTGATACTAACAAGCCAGGCAGCAGGGAGGGGTTTACAGCACTTTCTAACTACAGCATGTCTTTACGAGAAACACTGTTTGCTGTTTAATTTGCAGCAAGCTTTATTTATCTTTTGTGTGCTATACATGTGTGATGAATAGATAAGTGAGTCTTCACTTGCGAGATAACTTTTACTCTTTATAATTATTAATATATTTACTTCACAAAACAGCTCTATTCAATAGATGAGGAAACTGAACCATCTAGAATAATGGGCTACCTTACAAATGGGACAGTTATCCTAAGGGTGGTATCAGGCTTCAACACAGGCTATTTGTTCTCTAAACAAAGTACTTAACTATTGCATTGTACCACTATGTGAACCCATGCACTTAGTCCTATAACAAGTACCTTAACAAATGGAAATATGATTGCTCTCAGGGATGAAGAGTTAGTTGCAAACATTTCTCAGGCCAGACTGTGGCCTGCGTTAGTCCAGGTGATGGTGTACATGGAAAAGATAATTGATCTCTTTCATCCCAATGGAAGCAAAAGTCTTAAGGCCTGATTAATACCAGTGTTAAGGGTTGTGTATGTGTATAAACTTACAAACTATTAAAAAGCACCACAAATACATCGATCCCATTTTACAGAGGAGCCAAATGTGGCCCATAGTAAACTCATATGGATTATACAGGGTGCAGCTGGGATCCAGAACCCCAGAAGCTGGCTCTAAAGCTTGATTTGTCCACTATTTTGTTATATAGGCATGGAAAAAAAATTAGTGGACAAAAAAGAGGATTAAAAATGAAATAGAAGTGATAGGATGAGTGAACTCCATTTCAGGGGTGTAAAGGTGATTTGAAGCTCAGCTGGCAAATATTCGTATTTATTTATTTTTTGTATTTTAGGGTAGGGTCTACAGGGTGTTCAGGGTCTCACTATGAGATTAGACTTATAGTGGTCTGCCTGTTTACAGCCTCCCAAAAGATGAGATTACACGTGCACGCCACCACGCCTAGTCTCAATTGCTGTCAGTGCATCCCTGGCCCCTGCACCTGTTTGCAGGAGCTTAAATCCACTGAACTATTTGGCTGGTCCTAAGTATTCATTTTTTAAAATTATTTTTTTCCAAATTTTATTGTAAGGATAATTAGCAAAACAATAAACATTATAATGAATTTCAAAACAAGATGATAAGAAATTAACAATGGTTATTATATTGCACATTGTTATCTTCAAAGTAGTTGCTCAGATTACCAGATACAGTCTTATGTAAGATTGATCAAACAATATAAACAGTGACTGTTCCTTTCAATGAACTAACAGAAATTAGTAGTACAATTATCTTACAAATATATGCTTATATATTTTGAAGTTGTTTGCATTAATGTAATAGAAACTCCCTTCTTTCTCTTCCAATATACTGTATACACAAAGGTCTTGTGTAAACATGAGATTCTTTTGGTAGCAGAGTGATCAGGAAAAGAATATTAATTCCACTTTTATTTTTTTAAAAATCCATGAAATAGGGCCAGCCAAATAGCTCAGTAGATTAAAGCACCTACAAGCAGTGCAGGGGCCTGGAGTTTGATCCCTGGGCCTGACCTGCTGGCCCCTTCCCCGGGGAGGGCTGAAATTGCAATTGAGACTGGGCATGGTGGTGCACACCTGAAATCCCAGCTCTTGGGAGGCTGTAAACAGGAGGATCACTATGAATCGGATCTAGTAGTGAGACCCTGAACACCCTGTAGACCCTTCCCTAAAAAACAAAAAAAAAATCTATGAGATAGATTTTGTAGAGTGTATAATTTGTGTGAGATTGGAAATAGAAATTTCTAGAAAGTAGAAGAATGTAACTGAAAACATTCACATTTTAGGGGGTGGATTTAGAACGGTCCGCACAACATTTAAATAGAGTTTTTGAGTCAGTTTTGTCTAATTTTTGAGGAACTAGATAATTTCTTTTCTGGTATTCAGGCTGCCGTTCCTTTAAGCACAGTTTCATAGAGAACACCATGAGGGTTGAAATTGAATTAAAGTAGTAGCAGGTGGTGTATTTTGAACTATTAATTATTTCTGGCACCTATCAAGTACATAATTAGTATTTATTGAGTAGACCTAGTGAATGTAGATTAATGACTGCTTTTTAAAAGAGTAATTATTAGTAGAATTTAATTATTTTGTAATGTATTTATATCTTTATGTGGCGACTTAAGTGGCTAGGCCACATTTAGTTGGTGGTGTTTTCCGGGTCACAATGGTGGCACTTAATGTATGTGGCATGGCTAAAATAAAAATAAGTGAAATTTGATCAATCAAATTCCACATGACTGATGCTGATTTGATGAGGTAGTGCGTACAAAATGCAAAGCATGAGGTCTGTCTTGAACAATGTTCATCCTTTTCCTTTGTAAATTTCTGTGTTTATTATTCTAAAGTGGAAAACCCTCAATAAAACATCATAACCTTTAGATCCCAATATTTTGAACTTCTGAAACTTTGCTTCCTTGGCTGATTATTTGAGTTTGCACTTACTCTACACGTATTTATTCAATATGGATTTCCTGGCTGTGACACAGAGGTGATCTGGAACATAGAGGTTGACAGTGTATCTTTTTAAAAATAACAGAATCTATGCTATTATTTAAATAAGAAAATGAACTTCTTCAATATATTATATAATTCCTAGCATTGTAGAAGACAAGAGAACTGTAAGTCATGCAGCCAAGAACAGTACCCAAAGGCTATCATGGGTTGTTCTAGGATATATCAGAGTACTGCCACTCGGGCACCACCAATGTGCTGTGTGGGGTATCAGTCTTACAACCCAAGACTTCCATCCTAGGCTGGCATGCTCCCTTCTTCATCACTCTCAGCAGAGAAGTGATTCTCCATGCCTTCTACCTGATCTCACAAATCAAAATTGAAGTTTTTAATTGGTAGAGTTAAAGACATATGTCCTTGTTTTAGTTATAAAGAAGTTTGGAAAAGTTATAAAGTGAATTCTGGCTTGTATTTGAAGAAGATGGACTTATAATAAGTGAAACTTTTTACAGAAAGGTCACTCAAATTAGGCTTGGTAGCCATGTGTGTGCTTGCGGTCATGTGGGAGGGAGTTCAGGCCAAAGAGTGTATTAGAAAACAGGTCTGTTAGCCTGATAGACTGTTGTGCTTGGTTTTTCTTGGTCTATTTTTTTTTCTTAGTTGTCCTTTCTTCCAGAACTATTTCTTATAGATCATGATACTATTTGTTACAACTTTTTTGAAGTTCCAGGTCTTATGGACAATAGCTTTACATATTTTAGGTATTTATTTATTTTGCTGTTAGGCCTCAAATCCAGGGTTTTGCATATGCTCAACCACTGAGCTCCACCCAGCCCCTATATTTTAATTTATGCTTCACAAACCTAGTTGATACCTATTATTCTCCCAGCCTGGAATTTTACAGGTGAAGAGACTCATGACTTAAGTAGTTTTGGTGCAAGGCTTGGACCCATGGTAGAAGACCAAGTGAATGAAAAATTAAACTTTAAGACTAGAGCACCAAGAGTCCTGTATTCCTCTCATGTACTATCCTACATCTTCATTTTAAATTTTTATGTAAAAGTTAATCAGCAGGTTCTGAATTGTCCTCTGTGATAAATTGCTTATGGGATGCCAGATTGACACCTCTGCTTCTGTCAAGGAAATGAATTGAATGTTAGAAATCATTTAACTTATCAGAACTTTTAAATTATGAACAAAGTGGATGTCATGTCAATCTTTTCAGAGGAAAACTAAAAGTAAAGAAAAAACAGCTGTAGTGCAACTCACAGCAGCTAACTTCTGGCGACAGCTGAGATGCCAATCAACAAGTGGATGGATGCATGAAAAAAAAAAGCATAAAGAAGAATGACATCATGCCATTTGCAGGAACGTTGGTGGTACCTGCCATTGTAATGTTCAGTGAAAAATGTCAGACGCAGAAAATTAAATATTGTGTGGATTCTCACATGGGAAACTTAAAACAGAAGTTAAAAAATAAGTAAAATAAAAATGGAAAGAAATAAAAAGGGTAGACTTGTTGGAGATGGGGAAGAAAAGGATAAGAGAGTTAATAGGATCAAAATTGATCAAGATGTACTCATGTACCAATCTTCCAAAATGAGTGTAGGTGTGATGCATTGCAAACATACACATAAAAGAATCTAGCTGCATATGTCAGGATTATTGTTATGTAAGTTCCTCATCCAGTAAGTTAGGACTTCTCAACTTGCCTCAAATGCAGTGAAGCACACTAAGTTCTAGACATTCAAGGATAAGTATGACTCAGCCTCCTTTTTTGTGGGATTCCTGGTTAAAAAGGTTTTTAGCTAGTAACTCTGTGGGTATGATTTGATCAGTTCCTTCTAGTTATTCATCTGATCCCTCTTCTATTTATTCTAATTAGAAAGCTTTTGATTTATGTCCTACTTTCTCTGGTGCTCATATTATTGTCCATATTATTAGCATATGGTAAATATACATGTGTTTATTAAGAGGTATTGACTCACGTAATTTATGGAGGCTGAGGTATCCTGAAATCTGTTTCACTCAAGCTGGATACTGTAAAAATCCAATGGCAAAATTCAGGGTAGTGAGAATCCAGGCAGGAGAAAACCAATATCACAAGCTCAAGCAATCAGACCAGGCAGAGTAACATCTTTGAATGACATCCACCCAACTTGGGGAAGGTTATCTGCTTTACTCAGGTTACCAAGTCAAATGATCATCCTTTCCTGGGAACAGCCTCACAGACACAATGAAAACTTATATTGAATCAGCTATCTAGGCATCTTATGGCCTAGTTAAGTCAATAAGGCTATTTGTCAATTTTATTAAGGCTATATGGTAAAGTTGTAGTTTTAATCATTTTTTTTTCAAATTTAGATGATTTTATAGATTCACCTATCACATATGTACCCCATGAATGAAGGCACAAGACATTCATGGATATAAGCAAAGATATAACAGAAGTTAGTGTCCATCACAGAAACAATAATTAATGCTCTCTGTTTTCAGATGGATACTCAAGTCTATTAGAACATGAAGGGTCGACTGTGGACCTTACTACAACACATCTGCTGTTCTTTGTGACAGGCCTCAGTGACCTTGTTCCATTAAGACGTATACTGAGAAGGTCTTTCTCTTCAAATGATTTGGGTATTTGTACCCATAGGGCACCTATGTGTGACACTCTTCAGTTCTGAGAAGGTGTCAGAAGATCTTCCCGCACTTCCTACTTTTTTGGAAATTTCTAATTAAATTTGTAAAATTAGAACTTTTCTGTGAATAGTTTCTCCAAGCTCTACCTTATTCTTAGTATTTTTCGCAAGTAACAAAAATGCATCCCATCACTTTTACAAGGAAGGATGATTCTGTAAACTCCTGAGGGGGATTCTATTTATAGTCATCCTCAGCTCCTGGGCTCAGGTTTGACATCAAGAGCTTCGGTAGAGTATTTCCCTTGGAAGGTATCTTAGTTACCTCTCATGTTGAGAGAAAATACCCAAATGCCCAGTGTTAATTTAGTTTATTTA